>SNQJ01S0037567.1:49957-103525 GCA_010110895.2 Picea sitchensis | reverse complement strand
TTCTCAAGCTCACCTCCTCAGCCTTTTTCTCCATCTTGGTCAATGGGATACCCTCCCAACCCTTCTCGCCTACCAGAGGAATCAGACAGGGTGACCCACTCTCACCCTTCCTCTTCATGCTCATGGCAGAAGGGCTAGGGTGCTACATCAAGGCGGCAATTCTGGAAGGCTCCCTCAAAGGACTACCCCTTCATAACATCCATCCAGCACCTTCGCATAGTCAGTTTGTCGATGACACTCTACTAATGAACACCCCTACAGCTCGTGAAGCCACCAAGCTAAACTCCATCCTCTATGATTTCACGGAAGCCTCAGGCATGCTCTTAAACCTGGACAAATCCAAGCTTTACTTTTTCAACACGCCAGTTACAGTACAGAACCATCTCTCCAGACTTTTAGGAATTTCTAAGAGCTCCCTTCCTTCCATTTACCTTGGCATTCCCCTAACAGGGGAGCCAGCGCGTTCCATTTCTTGGGACAGCTTGCTCCTTTCCATCTCCCACAGGTTAAGTAACTGGACCTTTAGACCTCTTAATATTGCTGCCAGACTGGTGCTCCTCAAGTCAATCCTGCAGGCACTCCCCACCTACCTCTTCATTGCTCTGGCAGCGCCTATCTCGGTAATTCGAGCAATTAGGATCCTCCAAAGAAATTTCCTGTGGCACGACCACCAAGCTAATAAAAAATGGTCACTGTTTGGCTAGGATAAACTTTGCAAACCCAAAAAGTTTGGAGGGCTGGGTCTTCGTGATCCGGGAAAGCTCAACCAAGTCATGGGGGGCAAAATGTGGTGGAGATGGTTACAACATCCGATAGAACTTTGGGCGCAAATCTGGAAACAAAAGTATGCCCCGAATACACAAGCCAACCAGTTAATCAGGTTCAATGACCATATCCAAGGATCCAACATCTAGAACACGGCCTGGCAAAATTGCCCTCTCATTCAGAGGCATGCCTTCTGGGAAGTAAGGAATGGAGAAAGCGCGTTATTTTGGTAGGACTCGTGGCAGCAGCTACCCCCCCTCAGCGATTTGGAAGATCTCAATCCTCTCAAACAGAAGCTCCATTCGAATATTTTTTGGAAAGTTAGAGATCTTTGGAATCTGACTCACAGGAACCAGCCCTGCGGACAATGGAAAACAGAGAGAACGGAATTATAGCTCACAGAAGAAACAGATCTCCAACCCTGGCAAGCATGCGCTGCCCACCGGAAAATAACAATCAAAGAGGGACCGGACATCCTTAGAGGGGGACACTCTACCACAGGTGTTTTTTCGGTTGATGAAGCCTACTACCTGCAGGGTAACTACCAAAATCAGACCCCATAAATCATCTGGAGCAAAATCTGGAAAGGCATCCTATGGCCCAAAGTCTCAATTTTCCTGTGGCTCACAGCTCAAAATTGTATCCTCACGTGGAATAATCTCTTAAAAAGAGGCTTTATAGGCCCCTCTAGGTGTACCCTTTGTCACCAAAGAGAGGAAACCATGGAACATCTTTTCAACAACTGCCACTACAGTCAGCAGATCTGGGATTGGGGAGCCCAAGCTATGAAATGCACCAACAGAAACAAGAGCAGTATCAGGGAAACAATTGTGAATTGGGATACGATCTCCTTCCATAACTCAATTCTCGAATGCATCTAGCAGCTGCTCCCTGGGTTCACCTTATGGGCAATTTAGAAAGAACAGAACAAATGAATCTTCCATTCGAAAACTTCCCTTCCTGCTACCATGTGGGAACTGGTTGAGAAGTTAATTTGAGAAACGGTTAACAACAAACCTTGGAACCCTGAAGATCTTCAATGCATTTCCGAGGAAAATAATATTCTCAAAAGCTGGAATATGCACATTCACGTTCACACTCTCGTTCCAAAAGGCAGCCATTCCAACAACCCTACAAGATGGACCCCCCCTCCACTAGGTTTCATCAAGATAAATTTTTATGGTGCCTCCAGAACCATGTTGGTGAGATCATACATTTGGTGGCCGGTTTCCTGGGTGAGAACACAAACAATGTTGCTGAGCTTCTAAGCCTTATTCGAGGTCTCCAGGTTGCAACTCAGAATCAGCACCAAAAGGTCATGGTAGAGGGAGATTCTCAGATTATCATCCAACTCATCACCAAAATCCTTCATGGAGAACATCCACTACGAATCTCTCCCAGTTGGAGGCTTTCAAGACTTTTGGAAGACTTTGGAGCTCTTGTCCACCCCAACCTCACCACAGTCCCCTCTCATGTGAAAAGAGAAGCAAACAAAGTAGTGGATTGCCTGGCGAATGCAGGAGTTGAGACCAAGTCAGAACTCATACACTGGCAAGCCAATCTCTCTGATGATACAGAACTCTCGAGGTGATGCAGAGACCTTGCTAGCAGGGATGCCTCAGCCCCGGATGGGGTGACACGTTGCGCAATATGGCCTTTCTGCATAGAGCCCAGCCTAGGTTTAAATGCGGCAGGCCACTCCCCATCTATTCAACATTAACGATGGGAGCAGGCCATTACAGGCGACCTCCAGGTGAGTGACTTCTCCCTCGCACGAAAGGGTCGACACTGCAAGCATTAAGTATGGCAGAGTTAAAGCGAAGCCAGGTGTAGCTATCCCACAAGAATGTGATAGCAGAGAGGTTCGGTCGCAGTCAGCTCATTCTTGCTCTGCAATTCCCCGCCGACTGTGAGCTCTGGTGTGTCTTTCTTTGCATCCTGTCGATTTTTCCGAGCCCTGGTGAGTTTGAAACTCACTCCTCCTCCACGACGTCGAGGGAGCGAGGCAAGCCTCATCGCGGATCGGCTTGGCACACACACGCTGCACATCGCCAGAGGAGACAACATTTGGAAAGAGCACTCTCGATGGCCAACTCCATTCTTCGTCAAAGAGCGAGGGTCGCTCGTCTCGCACTCCATGCTCCTACAATTGATTCTGCGACGGAGAAGCACACTCAGACCCCACCAGCACTGGATAATTGGCAGCCCACAGGCATTAAGCACAAAGAAAATCCTCCAACTGCGCCTGAAACTCACGCTAGAAGTAGCTTGAGGGGAGAGCCTGGAGAGGATTTCCCAAACTGCTACATAGAGGAAATACCATACACGGAAGACTCTCCGACTGCCCTGGAGCCTCAGGCAAGAGAAAAAACAAGGGGGAGGCTCTGTGAGGATCTCCCAACGTGTTATGTCGAGGAGGTGTCTTACATGGATGTGGTCTCGCAGAGGACCAGCGCGGTAATGGTGCACCATATAGACATCGCAGTCATGGACAAAGATGAGGCTAGCGCAGAAGCAGAGAAGGGTGACCCAGGCGAGGCAGACACAAAAGGAATGCATGCACACTCCGGTGCCCATCCACCATTCCTCCACGCAGCACACCTGGATCTAGTGTTTGAACTCCGAGAACAAATGGCAAACCAGGAGCACAGAGCCCTCCTAATGGGACAGCGTTTGGATATGCTTCTGGACGCTTACTCCAAGGCCCCGACAAATCGAAAATGCCCAATGTGCGCCCAGCCATTTGTCATTCAGGCTAGAGCAACATGACAGGAGGACGAGGACGACATGTCACCGGGTATTTGATTTTGTCTTTATTAGTCTGGTTTGTAATGTTGTTGTTCAGAGTCAAGACGATATATTGCCATCTTTCCTAGTTTCCTTCGGACAGGAAAGATGATAAAACAATATTTTGGTTTGTTTTTTTTCTAGAAGCTACATATGTGTCCCAAATTGTGTTGATTTCCGGTAAAATGGCAGCACATTTGGTGGCGGCAGCACATTTGGTGGCAGCAGCAGTGCTATACCTCTCTTTATTTTTGTTATAGCAGGTAACACCCTTTTTTACTTTAAAAAAAAATTACAAAATAAACAAAAAATAAATAAATAAATTATTACATTGATTTGATTTCATAGTTTTTTCACACTGATAGACACTAAGCTTGACATTCATTGCTTGACATTCATTTGTTTTAAGTAGTGTTGTACACGTTGTACTAATATTATAATTTGGGGTAAGAAAGTGAAGATAACTAGGTCGGACATTGAAGTTAACACTAAGAGACTATTGAGATAACTTTTTTTATTAATTTCTTTTGAAATCAAATCATTGAAGTTAGCTAGGTCAGACATTGAAGTTAACACTAAGAGACTATTGAGATAACTTTTTTAATTAATTTCTTTTGAAATCAAATCATTGAAGTTAACTAGGTCAGATATTGAAGTTGAAGTTAACACTAAGAGACACACAATCGAATAGAAAACAAGATACAACTCTGAAAGTTTCTGTATTTATAGTTTTAATGAAGATTTTATACTCTGCTTCAACCAAAACCATCTCGTCCATTCTTATAATTATAGCCCCATCACTAAATGCAGGGACTTGCTGCTCTGCAGCGTTTCTTGTTTTAATTAATCTGCTGCTGCTACTGCCCCATCTTTTAGTTGTGTAATTCGAATTAGGTTTTACATGAAGAATGGGTCGATTGTGAATTTGTTTCATACAATTTAGAGTTAGGGTTTGAGGTCATAATAGGGCAACAAACAAAAATATTACAGGCAAAATGAACCATGCAAAAATGGAAATCGTTTTTAGCTGAGCACATTTATTTAGGGTTGGACTTCAAGTCAGGTTGGAAGAGGATTTTAAAACAGTACATGCTATTACAAAGCTACATTGCTAAGAAACTGGAAATGTAGGATGTAATGTAACAAATTAAAGTATTTTCCATTTTATATTCTCTTTACAATCTACAAGTTAGGTTGCATCAGCTAGAAGTGCATAGTATTTCACAAAAATAATTTTCGGTTTAGTATGAAGTAGCAGAAAAATAATCATGTGGTAGAACGTTTAGACTACAGCATTTAAAAAAATCACTTCCACCATAGGTTTTGGTTATGTAATTTGTAATTGAGATTGAATGCTTAAAATGAATACCACGCCGAATAGGCCGACCATAGTCCTAAACAACCTGCAATGTTATATTGAGAAATCGCTTTCATCTGCTACCCCAACCTTAACTGTGATAGTCATTTTGCACATGCGCTGTAGCTAGGGGTTGATGTGCTGGCATTTTATAGAAATGCCATATACACCACAGGAAACTTGTACATGTGATTGTGCTGTGTAACTAGTTTGAGTTGTGTCTTCTGCTGTGGATTTTTGAGGTAGGGAGGACTAATTAATCCCAAAAGCATCAACAATTTAGCTGATAGTTCACCATCAAATATTCTGATCTCCTGTCATGTGAAATTTAGTTCTCAGTAGTTGGGAACAGAGCAACCTGCTCGTTAATCAATTTGGGCACTAGAGTAGTTGACTTGCTACGACCCTTATTAATTTGAATTTTATTAAGACAGTGACTCATTTGATTTTCATTTTCTGGTAATTTGAAGTCTGTAGGCAAATTGAAGGTAGATAGATTAGTTTTGACACCATCCATATTGCGAGGTTCCAAGCATTTACTTATCATTTCACAAACTTAAATTAATCTTATAAATAGAATGTTGCATCATCTCAAAACTTAGAGGGAGATTATCTCCACCCAGTCTGCTTTATCTTCTGTAAGGAGATTGGAATTCCAACAACTTGGCATCGTACACTTTTAGGTGCACAAATTTCTAATTTCTCTTCGGCAGTCTCTTATTTTTGCACCACATCTACATAATTCTACCTGTGGATCCCATTTCTTAGGTTCTAATATATTCATAATGGTCAGCATTACAACACAACTATTGATAGACTAAAATACCTCAAGCTACAAGTGGGAGCTTGTTTGATGGGCTCCATAAGCAGGACTCCATTGCTTTTAAAACGTGAAAACTGTCCACACATAAAACTAAAGACAGGATGGAATAAAAATTAGAAAGTTGTGCCTCAGAGTCTTAAATTTCTGGATTTGCAATAGAAAAGTTATGCCTCTACAGAGTCTTAAATTTCTGGATTAGCAATAGAACAGATCCTGTATGAATTGCAAAACTAAAGTTTGGGGCGAGAGAGTTCGAACTCTCGACCTCAGGATTCCTGAAGGATAGATCCTGAATGTATGGCAAAACTACAAAAGATTGGGGTGAGAGAGGCTCGAACTCTCGACCTCAGGATTCCTCAAACAGCTATGAGACCTACGCGCTAACCAACTGCGCCACCACCCCAATTGACATTTTGCGATTTATGGTTTATTCTATATCGGATGATAGAATTTATATCGTGTCTACCCCATCCATTGTCAAGTTTGCAATATAGTAGTGATACAGATAATTCCTTGGAAAAAAAAGTAGTGATACAGATAACTCATTCAACCAAATATCGCTCTCAAAATCATTTTGTGATTCAAAAGTTGGGAATTTGCAATTGAATGGCCATTTTTAACTCAATAGTTTTTAAACAACTGCAAATTATGAGAAAGATTTTGAACTGGATATTATTCATGATTTGGGCAGACGAAGTTGGACAAGCGATTTATTTCTTTATAGATCTTACTTGTAGAAATTGCTGAACAAATCGATATTTCCCAAAACTAAGTTTTGGGACAGTGGTCTTACCCTATTTCCTGCAAAGTGAACCCATGTGAATATGTATGTTGATTTCTGTATATGATCTCCTAAGTCGAAGAATATAGACCAGTAAGAGCTATGGAATGACTGGAAGCTTGAAAGTGAATATGTTATAAGTCTAATTAAACGTTTATGCCTCATAAACTGAATTCGGAAGAATACGCAAGGTAACCTTGAGATGTAAAAATAAAATTTCTCTTCATAACTGTACCACTACTTCATTGACAGTTAAATATCGCGATCGATTAGGATTGCTATAGAATTTGAAACTAATTTGAATTCCGGGTGTCATTATCATTTATTATGAAAAACATTTATGGCTGCCATGGTAAAACCCTGAAAGGATTATTGCCTCGCTATGAAGATAATTATTTCCCCATCAATAGATAATCATCTTAGAGACCATGACCGTCTCTGATGCCCCTTGAGATGATTTACATCATCGTTCTTATTTCCTTCCCAAGATCATTCTCGTCAGATCAGATCAATACATCGTCAAGATTAAAGGGTTCATTCCATACGAATTTGCGGATTGGATTAAACACTCGATTCATATATCAGATGTGTTTGGGGAGAGGAATTTGGTTAATATTTCCAAAACTATCTCATTGTTGACATTTCCATTGAACCAGATGTCTCATTGGAAACATCCTTCTTGGAGTTACATGCACCCTTGGGAAAGTTTCTACCTACAAAACATCATTTAAGAATTTCATGATGTTTTTGCATGGTCTCATTTAAGAATTTCATGATGTTTTTGCATGGTCCTATGAGGAAATGTAGGGCATGGACCCCAATGTCGAACACCACATTGACACTTGGCCTTATGTACCACCTATTTGATAAAGAAAATGCCTTATTAACCCTGCAAAAGCCCCAACTTGCAAAACTAAGATTGACAAATTGTCTATGACCAGTTTAATTTACCCCATCGCCTACATGTTATGGGTATCCAATCTTGTCTTGATCAACAAAAAGGAAGAGACCATTAGGGTATTCATTGACTTTCGCAACCTCAATAAGGCATGTTCCAAAGACAATGTTCCTACCTCATTTATTGACCAAGTTATTGATGAATGTGTTAGGCATCAAGTTATCTCCTTTGTGGATGGATTCTCAAGATATGATTAGATTCAAATTCGTAAGCAAGATCAATACAAAATTGCTTTCGCCACACCCCAGTGTGCATTTTCTTATCACTTCATGCCATTCAAACTTACGAACAATAGTGCCACCTTCCAACACACTATGTCCTATGTGTCCATGACATAGCTCACATTATTTTAGCATACCTCGATGATCAAATGACTAGATCTAAACAATGGTCACAACATTTAGAGGATCTACACATTGTTTTCCTTTGATGCCAATTGTATAACATTTGACTCAACCCTCTAAATTGTGTTACAAAAATTAAATATTCAAATAAAACTTTATGAAATACTTATGGAGAATGAGAATTCAACTCCTTGTTGACAAGAAAGTAAATCATATAGTCCTTGTAATATCCCAAATTTTACTTCTGAAATTATTTGTAATTAAATACTTATATACGTGCATGATTACTTTATAACTCTGTTACATTAACTCCATGGGTCAGATATACCATGGTACTGTGAATATTGTATGTCTAGCTTGAGCGCCTATAGGGGCTATGATACCACAAGAGGGGAAAGGTGAGGGGGTCTAATGGGGGTTATTCCTAAATCATCTACTTTATGCTACCTTGAACCCTCACCCATTTTAAAATTTGAATTTCAAAGCAAAAAGGAGTTAGGAGGAGTGGAGGAAACAAATTCCTAAATCTAAAACACAACTCCTAAATTTAGCAAATTGTCTCCCCTACATTATTGGAACTAGGAAGAGAAGTTGAGTTTCAATTCTCTATCCATTATGCATGAAAAAAAGATGAATGGGGAGGGAGGAGTTGTTAGAAAAAGGTGTGAAAGAGAGTTTTGAGAGGTTGGACATTGGAAAAATGGAGCCAAGCCCGTGATATACCATTCAGCCATGCATTGAAGCTTGTAGCCTTGAGGAAAAACCAAGAAACCATGGAGAACTTTGTTGAAACTTGAGATAAAAGCCTGGACCTTCTATGCACACATTTAATAGCATGAGAAGAGTAGTTTCTGAGGTAATGGACAGTAGAGAAGGAGGTGATCCTTATGTTTTGTGGGGCAGGTATGTGGGTGCTTTAGTGTTGCTATGTCATCGAGAAATTTGTAGAATAAATTTGTTGTTTGAACCCAAATTTCAGAGTTATCTTATCCCTGCTTCACCCTGGTGGTATGATAGCCCGACTAGGTGATGACCTCCACTGTGTATTTCCTACGGTTGGGTGGAAATCAATCGCTCAGTTGGTTATTGGTCTACAAGTTTTCTAACAGATAAGTTTATTGATGTACTTCTAGTAGTTCTTGATATAGTTTGTTTATGAAATCTGAGTGATCCAAGGTCGAGTAAAGGAATAAAATGGTATATGTGGTTTATGTGTAAATTTTTTGTTGCCTTTGTTCCTCTGTCACAGATTTTTCTCTCATGATTTGATTATGAAGTGAAATCATCATTATGTATCCCTCACAACAATAAAACTATTAGCATGGCTTAATTGTTGTTTGTTGAAACTATTATGTCTGAGATTGAGGTACCTATGTTTGTGGCAATAGTAGTGGATGATATTTTTCTTAGCTTTTGGCTCCTTGGAACTCCATGAATCCTGTAACTATATGTCAAGTGTAGATTGCTTAGTATGGAGCTTCTTTGTTTGTTGGTCTTCGGGCATTTTCCCTTTTCGTTTGGATTTCAAAAAGATATCATCACCTACACTACTATCTGAGATTAGCCATGTTCTTAATGTTTGAGTGGAGAAAGGATCTTTTTCTTATCATTGTAACAAATAGAAAGATGATCAAGCAAGGATGGTGATTGAAACAAATAGAAAGATGATCAAGCAAGGATGAGATTGATTTACATATATATATATATATATATATATATATATATATATATATATATATATATATATATATATATATACACTATTATTATTATTATTATTATTTGTTCTGCTTTGTTTCGAACATTGTTGCACAAGTTTTTCCAAACATAGAAATTTCAATTATCTCGTATGGTAACTATCATTGCACAAGATAAATGATAAATCAATTCATTCTAGTATAAGTATTTCCATGATCTCTTACAATGTGGGTTCTCATTCTGAGTGAGCCCCTCTTCTCATTGTGTTAGTTATAGATTCAACACAACTACATCTTCCCTTGGCAAATCTAAAAATTACAGTGCTTGATCGAGTTGATCAGGATTTGATGTTATGGTTGAGATGTTAATAGTTAATGGTAGAAGTTGAGGTTGAAATTAGCATTGTTTGGTCACATGGAAGCCAATAGTTATTATATCACTATTATGCATCCTCTCAATTGAAATATTGCACCAGTGGCTTATTATATGTTTTTTCCAATTTCCACTGACCGAGGGCATCCCAGGTAATGCAGCATGGATTCAGTCACAAATTTGAGGCCATGTTTTCTTGTAATTTGAAAAGAATATATGTATATGGGGAGAGAAGGAATGGTAATTTTACCGTCCTCATGAAAGGAAATAAATGGCAACAACAACTAACCCAACAGAGTCATGAGTGTAGGTTTTTGGAAGGCCATTGGGATAGACAAGCATATTTACTCTTCTAATGGAACCAAATATAGGTCTCAAGAAATATTTGGAATTTATGGTCATGATTAAATTTGTTATAATGGAACCAAGTGTAAATTCTCGATAAATCTCCATCATTCATGGTCATGATCAAATAAGTTGTTATTGACTTAGGATACTTGGTTTGATTGAATACAACTTTTTTTATGCATGTCACTACTCTTTCTTGCTTCTCAGATCTTGTGGTAATCAATACAATTAATACTTTTCTTTTGAAATGGGGGATCCAAGGGATTTTTAAGTTCATACAGTGAGATGGAATTGACATGGTTTTAATATATGAGGACATGCAAGATTTCTGTCAAAAAGGAAAAAAAAAGGAATGTGGTGTTTTGCAGAATTGACCAATACAAAATGTTAGTAAATAATTGGCTTATGCATTCAAGATCAAAGGCTTCAATTTTAGAAGTAATTTCAATATTGTTCTTGTAGTGACCAAATAAATCAACCTTGATAACTAAACTCATATCATCAAACTTTGAATTCAAGCAATTGATTCAACAACATTCTTTGTGAGTATTGTTAATTGCACAACATTTTGAGGTTATGAGGGGGATGTGTAATTTCTTTCATGCTCAACATGGAGTTTAAATACTTTAATTTCCATATGGTTTAATAGTCCTCAAGAGATTGGAAATCCATTACTTTTAAACTAGACTACTTGGACGGTTGGTGCTTAACAACAACAGTAATGGTCAGCTACATCAGTTAGGCCTAATAGATTCAATCACCCATGGGTTGCTTGTTGGAAATGGGAGTTGGGATCATCCTCTGTATTTTCTTTTCCATATTTTCACTTGTTTGATATTATCTTTTAAAATGATTGAAATGTGGGTGTTTCATAAGAAGGTATTTGCATATTTCCAAAACTTTTGGTTGTTGCTTGATTGTTTTAAATATGACGTTTTCTGGAAGTGGAATCTTCCTTATCGATGGGTCAATATAATTGAATCACTTCTCTTTTTCTTACATCATATTGTTCTGCTAGGGAAATAAGAAAATATGTGCCTATCCATTTGAGTTAATGTTCCAAGATTGTTTGAAGTGGATAAAGGCCATTTGACAGAGACCATCGGAATCCACAGAATGTGGTCAACCTTTTGGGATAGTATAATAACATTAGTAGTAATAGGGATATATGTTGGTATTTTTTTATGAAAATGCATTCTAGGAAGAGGATAGAAATGAGTAGGTGGCTCTTTTAGGATGATTGTATCCTTGTGTTAATTTTCTTTTTCCATATATAAACAGTTCTTCAACCCAATATTGTGACATATTGTCTTGTCAACATTTAATTTCATGCAATTCTTTGGAAAACTATTGTTTATCTATATTGTATAAATCAAGGTATGTTACAGTCCATGCTGCATGAAGGGACTAATAAATGCATGTAATATTGGATATGTCACTCTATTGTCTTCCACATTAGGATAAATATACTTAACCCTTAGTTTGATTTCCTCTATAAGGGCCTTTTCTTTGTAGTTTTGTAGGCTTGACTTGTTCAAACCATGTCCAATATAGTAAACATTCTTGGTGACTAAATCCTAACAAATCTATAGTGTGGTTCCTATTACACGTCATATTCACTTTAGTGCACCCTACACTTTTTTGCTATATATGATCCATTATATGAGCATATTATGTACATCATTGTACTATGATGAGCCAAAAGTGTGGTTATATTTGTATTCATGTATTTTATTGAGCCATGCTTAGATTTTTATGTATAAGTGAGGGGCCTATGTCATGATATCTCCATAACCATTATGGTCAATCAAGGCATGTCCTTTTGGTCCACATTTCAATATATTCATTGTTCTTATGGCTTCGACTGACTACCCCTTGGTGTCACTAACTCATCACCATGTCGATCATTTGTGATATGGGTAGGCATGGATGGATCCACTAAGACACATGATCTAGGAGAGTTGCTAGTCTCTCTCACTTCTTTATATGTAATGTAAAAGTGTTGCTCATGTTGTAAATGTTGTCATACCTATTTAAAGAACACTTATCTTATGCCTAATCATGGACCCCATATTAAGTATTTGTCACACTTTTACCATCTACTCTTGGAGATGATTATGCAGTTGCTCACTTAGTTTCATGTTTCCCTAGGTAGTCACATAGTTCTCTAGGTAGTACATGTATCCCATGGCACTGGTCACATTCTTTGAGGCATAGATGGGTATTTTCACTTGTATGAGTCACCTCTACACATTACACGTTGAATATTCTAGAGTGCTTTCTTATTTTTTCATCTTTTGAGCTATTCTACACTTGATTTGAGGACTGGCCACACTCAATTGGACATCACTCTAGTTGTTGGGGATTTTATGACCCATTGTTTTTACTTGGAGGGTCACTTACATGCTTCATGGAGGTGCCTTGACATGAGATAGGGACATGGTCATGCCTTGGAGACATATTTTGAGGGTTTATGAAGATTATTTGAGGATTTGTCCACCTTTTGAGGCTTATCTCACCCTTTCCATGAGTTTGTTCCACACTTAGAAGCTAGACATTGGAACTTTTCATGCTTGGAAGATTTTCACACCATGTTTTGAGACTTCCACTACACTCTTTTGATGGAACATTGAGATCCTTCACCAAGTCTCCCTCCTTTATGGGATGTCCCCTTCTCGTGAGGGTTTTATTGTACATGTGGCATATTTTACTTGTATTTGATTTAGTCTCCTTCATTGTTTGATGACAAATCACTTTTTGTGATTCTCCTAGGTTAGATTTTAGGAGATAAAATATAATAAAGAATGAGAAGGATGTAGAAGCATAATCTATAAATAAAGGCTCTCCTCTCATTCCAAATTATTGTTATTGTTGGATATCATTTGATAATATAACTTGTTAAAGATCTACCTATTGGAGATTTTGGTGTCAGTTCTTGGATCTTTCTCTTTCTTGGTTTATTCATGGTGCATCAAAGATTTGTTGTGATAGTTCAAGACTACGACTAGATTTCAAGATTAGTCCATTGAAAGGTTACTATACCACTTGGAGAGAACATGTTTAGTGTTTGTTCCTTCCTTCATCTCTTCTTATCTTGGGTAAGTATTCAAACATTTTCTTTGTTTTTCCTCTTGGTTCCTTGACAAGGGTTTTAAGTATTTATTTCAAGTTATAATTGATCTTGTTGGTGAAGTTTTTTTGCCTTGTGGAATCCCTTCTTGTAGGACCTTGGTCTTCATACCTCATCTTGATTATATGGGAGATTATTCTACCCTCAGGGTTTTAATCTCTTAACCCTAATCCTTAAGATAAGAATGACCAATTTCCATAGGGGCATACTTCTTGACCCCATAATCACTAGTGGGAATAAGGCAATTGTCTTCTCCCAACAACCAACGAAAAAACCCTAAAGATACAAAAACAACAACAACAACAAAAATAGAAAGAAATCTAATGGTGAAAAATCAAAGAAAAATCTTAATTTAGATTTTTTTTCCAAGTCTAGTGCAAAGTTAACAATTTATTCCATTTTCTAGACTTATTTTATCAAGGGTTTGTGATTAATTATTCATCGAAAACCCTAATAAGATCAAATAACCCAATAGAGTTGTGCTTCAAGGTTTTATCTAACGTTTTGTGGGTTGATTTAAGGCTTTCTCAAATCTGGAAAACACATAACAATAATTAAAAATCAAGTTTGGAGAAATCCTAAGGCTAGGGATTATTGCTTAAAGGTCCATTTTTACTCATACCTAGCCTATATTTCATTTCTAGATTGCTAATACAATTTTATCTTACATATCCAATGGTGAAATTGATCTCTAAAGTGCTTATAATTGCTTATCTTTTACTTAGAGATCTTTTTGGTGAATTCTAGTGCTAATGTTGGAAACCCTAAGGGGGATTCACTGTAGATTTTTCAATTTCATTCTTAGTTCCTTGTTGCATATATTTAGAGCTTGATTCTAACGTTTGTTGAGTTGTTATTTCATAGCATATATATTTCCCTATTAAAATCATCCAAGATGTCTTGTTCACAAGTGGATTATCTCTCTCTTGGATGGCTTTCTCTCTACTTCAAATCTGAGATTTTTGCATTTAATTTATCATAAAAACAAATTCAGAAGTTGTGGATAGCCATAGTCTTATCCTTGTTCTAGCATATAATTGTTTGGTAATCAAAGCACACATTGCATCATTGATTTATGTTAATTGGTTTCACCCTTTGTGCCCTAAAGTAGCTTGAAGGTGGCTCTTGCCTCTCTTGAATTTTTATTTGTTGAGTGATAAATATAAATGCAAATCTAAATTTGTTTTCATTGTATATCATACATATTATATTTGGCACACACATCCACTAGCTCCTAGCCCTCTTTCTCAAGTGGATATACTTGTGGTTTATGCTATTATTTCTAATTGTTTATCTTTAAAACATTTAATCACTTATTTGAATCCTTGTGTCTGGTCTTGTTACATATATTTAGGATTCATCAAAGTAAATCATAATCTTGCATGGTCATAATTCACTTAGAGAGGTTTACTTTCATAAACAGGGACACCCCCTTGGTTTCTAGGAGTTAACATAAAATGAAAGGGAAAATGTACCAAGGTGACAATGGTGTACTTCCCACTTTGTTGCTCTAGACTATTAAAATAAATTTGGTCCAAAAATGGGCCTCCTAAGGAAATTATAAAATAATAATCACTAGGTGTCACATTAAAGCCATGTATGCCACATCACATAGTCATATAAGCTAGGCTAATCTAGAATTATGAGCTGTCGGAGTTAAAAATAATAATGGAAAGTGTAGATTCTTGTGCATAGACAATAAATGATAATAAATATCATACAATAAACAATTATCATTAATATATAATATGAAAATAGAATAAATAATAAATTATTAATACATGATGCTAATATATAATAATAATTTATAGTATAGCCATAATATAATAATATAGAATATAGAATATAATCATAATATAATATGAATTAATAATTATAATACTATTGTGAATAAATGTGAAAGTGGCAACATTAGAATAAATGCATAATATGATATAACAATATATTATAATAATATATAAGCTCCAAGTGTTAGCTCAAGTGGTTCTAAGCCATATGTGAAGCTATCCCCAGCAGACGAGGTCATGGGTCTGAATCTATTATGCCCCCATGGGTTTAGGTTCGTTATTTGTAGGGCTGACGGTTTGCCCCATTTACCATCCACAAAGTGGGGAAATACTTGGGGTTTCCCATACTGATTTCTAAGGAAAAATATATTATAAAAATATTAACTATATAATATATTGTCATAATATAATATCGATTAATAACTATAACAAAATAATACTATGAATGCATACATAGGAAAAGTTCAATACTTATTATATTTTATTATATTATAATACAAATGTAAATATGATTGATGTATTAGAGGATATACTTATTATAGCATATTATAATACAATACAAATGTGAATGTGTGAGAAGTATTAGAGGATATTTGTAGTATGAATTAATTATTATATAAAGTTACATAATACTAAATTAATAAGTATATTATGACTTTATAACTACTAATTAAATATCATATAATAATAATATGATATTATAAATTAATAACTATATGATATCATAAATTAATAACTATATGATATGATATAATGATGTTATCTAATTGTTCTACATTTTGGTCTTTTTCGCCGAAATCTGACAACATAAATATGCATGAAATCACAATTTTTTGTTGTTTAAATTGCATTTATGAATCCATAAATAGATTCACCGTGCGGAAAAATCCTTGGAGCACTTGGATTATACATAATTAACCACTCAAATCTGTAGATCCAACGAATTCTCGTTGGATTTCGGTAAAATTTAACAAAAAATATAACTGAAAAAGGGAAAAAATGTTGAACAGTTAGAATACGTTTGATATTATTATTATTATATAATATAATAATAAAAATAAATTATTAATATGTAATGGAAGCACACATTATTATTGATATATAGTAAATAAATGATAATAGATATCATACAATAAATAAATAAAAGTATTAATAATATAAAATATTCCATATTGAGTATTTCAAAGACATTGAACATCTCCCAAGACAATCTCACCAAGATCTTAACTAAGCTTAGGTGTACATATGGTTAAATATTGTCCAATAGAAACATAACACATAATCATCCTTAACTTTTATATGTCGAACTCAACTATTATGGTGGACTCAATTCTTTGAAATTCTATCGGTTATTGAATTCCCAACTCAACAAGCATGGTTTTTCTTATAAGGCCCATTTTTTGAGAAAAATTCCTCTAATAAGTTAGCAAATGTGTTGGGACTTTTCACAAGGGTTCTAGTTCAGGCAGTAACAATGCCCAATAGAGCATGTGGCATAGTGGAACATGTTGGATCCTTTTTCTTTTTGTGGTAATGTTAGTGATCAATGTCCAAAATGCATTTGGAAATTCCTTAGAGGTGGAACGTTGATTGAGTATTCAATGAGGAGGTCGAAGTATTTCATTGAGAGGACCAAGGCATCTAGTCGGTGGGCTTAGATGTCCCACAAAGTGGATGAGGTCCACTATGTGATATGATTCAATGGGAGGAATGGGTTTTGGTGTGGTTGGTTGAGCCTTTAGTGAGAAATTTGAAGTACTTCACTAGAAGGGGAAAATCATTTGTCCAACGACATTGAATGACCTACTTAGTGGATGAGGTCCACTATGTGGGATAAATTGATGAAAGGGATTGGGTTACTCATTGAGTGCATTGAGGAGTTTGGCTAGAAGGACCAAGACCCTCACTAACGAGAGCATGCAAAGGATAAGGTTGGCTAAGTGGAATTTGAGTTATGTTCAACAATTGTAGCAGTTTGACCATTTAACTAGGGATGAACCCTTAGTGGAGGTATATGTTACTCAACTAGTGATAGACAGTCAATGGGGTTTCGATTCACTGAGGGTTTCTAGGGGAATTAACAAAGACAAGGTTTTCGCTTTCCCATTGTGCTTGATGGTGGAAATAACAAAGTATTTCCTATGGTTGAGAGATGAATAACGAACCTACTTGAATTCCTATGAGTTTGTTGAGCCCTTTTTGTTGTGCCCTCACAACTACCCACTAAAATTCTATGACTAAGAGGATTTCATTAGGTACCCCCTATCAAAATTTTGTTAAGGTACTGTATCACTACTAACTTGATTGGATACTAACATAGGAATGCTACTATTTTTCTAAGGCAGTCTCAAACTTAACCAAGCAAGCACCATGAAAATCAAAGGTCTTTTGCTTTTATGCTCATATCAATTGGTGTCATGCTAAACCATAAGGAAAATATTCTCTTGTATAATCATGCCTGAGAATTATCGAGATATTACCCAACAAGAATTTTTTCCTCGGAATGAATAAATGAACAACTTTGATTTATCTTCCAATAGAACCTTTCTGATAGCACTATTGGAAAGTGTTATATTGGAATCGTTACTGTCAAAAGGATTTTCTCCCTTTTAAACTTGACTCCAATGAATACCTTTCCGATAGACCTTACTTCGACGCATATATTTCCACTAAGCCATAGAGTGCTTTCCATGTGTCTACATGTCAAGTGATTACTGGTCTTTAATAGATAATCTATGTGGTAAACCTCAATTGCATGAGAGTGGGTCCCTTATAGGCCACTAAAATGATGAGGCAAGGAGAGATTGGTTGATTAATCCATTTTATTCACAGAATTCAACCTCCCTCACGAGTGTAATGCTTTGAATGGGTACGATTCTTAAGGAGGTAATATTCATCAATACATTTCTTGTCGGAGATACAAAATAATGTAACCCTTCCTCTCCGATGGAAAACTCTTCTGATAGCACCATCAAAAGGCTTGGTGTTGGGGTTTTATTTTTAGCGTTAATTATTCTCTCTCATGAGACCTTTTCGATAGCACATAAAAAAATATATTGGCATAGTTTGTAACGTCTCATGTCTGGCACCCATCCCAATGCTAAAAATGAATATGCCTCAATACCCTTTTCGTCGGAGCTACAACATAACATGATCCTTCCTCTTCGATGGAAACACATCCTAATAGCAGCATCGAAAATCTGTATGTTGGAGTTAGTTTTTCAACTTAAGTCTTCTCTCCAACGAGCACCCTTTTCGATAGCGAATTAACTAAACAACATGGAAAAGGTAATTGTGGCACAATTTGAAACGTCTTTTCCTTGACATGTTTCCCGATACAAAAGGGGAATATTCTTCGATACCATTCCCATCGAAATGAAGAATAACCTTAACATTCCCCTCTCTAATCAAAATTCCTTCGACAACACCATCGGGAATTTTCTCATGACTAATCATTTGACCATTAGGAACCTAATACACGAGCTTGAGTGCATGTGTACTTTTGAATGAAGTAATGGCAAAGTAATTTTCCAACTTCGAATGAATTGTCCTCTACTCGACATTAATTACGAAGGGTTAGGGTAATTTATATCTACATAACACCTTGTAAACTCTAACTAGCACATTACACACTTCAGTAAACTTGTGAAAACTATGCTTTGCATACTATGAACACAAGTTAGCTTCGAGCTTCGACCTGATTTCAAAAGAAACAGGTATGCGATTAGCATAATCTTGATTTTTTGTAATTTTGTATCCATTTAGTAAGCTTATGTGATTTTTTTTTCATTGTAGGACATTGCATCAACACCATGTCGCGACCTCAGACAAGAAAAGGGAAAAACCCCATAGAAAATACACATGTGCCTACACTTGTTATGAATCCAGAAGACATTTTGGTTATCGATACCAGTTTTCACAACGAGGTAGATCATTGTCTGAGGTATGATGAAATCTACAAGATCTTCAATACTGTATATTTCCCACCAAAGGACAAGAATTTACAAGTTTATCAAAATATCCAGAAAATTTTCATTCACCTATTGGTTGTTTGTCCGATGTTGTTTCCTTACAACGATGCAACAAAATGGTGTCTCAAATATATTTACCAAAGTACTACTACAATCGTGGGAAAATCAAGAATCCAAATGGCATCCCTGAGGCCCGAAGACATAAGCCTCTGATACCACCTTACAGAGCTCGTGGTGTCCTTAAACGAACCATCTTTTAGGAAATTCAATAAGGAAAACAAGGATTTTGTTGATTTGATGGAGGATTGGTGGTGTGACGAAGACAAAAGATTCAAGTAAGGACAATGGTTAATCCCAACCCATGAATTCAAAAAATCCTACATAATGTTAAAAACCATGATATGCAGGCTTTATGGAGAAGAGACAAGCACTCATTTTAAGATGGAATGAATGATAATGGCCTACAAAGTAGTGAATATAGGACACATATTCAATTTGGCACACATACTAACCTTCAATATCTTCCAGAACCTCATGAATGTCCCAGGTATGAAAAAACCCATTTTTTATATGTTTGCATACCTCCTTTATGATGTATGCTCCTTTGTACAATTTCTGACCTTTGGATGGATTTGGGAACAAGATCAACCACCTATGCATTTTTATTGTTCGTATATATGGGATATAAACCATACGAAATACATTTATGACATATGTGATTGTTTCCTCTCTCCCTTACATACCATAATTTTTGGATAGCTAGCATATAGAATATCTAGGGAGGCCATGTTCAGTATGAAAGATATAGAATAATGGTATTTAGGCAAGTACTACACATACATCATGGTTTAAGGGAACTATGAGGCCCCGCACCTCCTACCTAATTATGTCTCCGATAGGATGTTAATTTGGGAGATTGCTTATCAAACAATGGGAAAAGGAATAACCTCTCTCATTTTAGGTAGTAGTAAAATTATTTGGCCCACATTCCCTGTCAATATAGGAAATTACACATTGTTAAATGGTCTTCATGCTAGAAAAGAAGCAGAGGCCCTGCAAGATATATGTTTGTTCCTACTAGAACCCAAAGGGAATGACCCAAAAAACCTAGCACTAAATCATGTCAAATTTGTTGGCCTCACTCACCCTATGATCCATGTAGTAAAATTTGCAGAGGATGTTACAAAGGCTACTAGATGATGTGTCCAGAGAAAATATTCAAATGGAAGAAGAAGAGAAGACCCAAGAATAGTTCCAATTACTTCTGGAAAAGGACCAAGAAAATTTAGAGGCAAGGGAACAAGAGGAGAAATGAAAAGAAGATGAGAGACACTAGAAGGAAATGATAGTAGAAGAGGAATATCATAGAAAACAAGTAGAGAAGAAAAATAGCCAAGATGACATCAAAGGGAAGGTGAAGGATGAACCCAAAAAGGATTCGAAGATAGATCAGAAGAAGAAGAAAGAATAAGCATTAACGAAGTTCATTGATGAGAGGAAGAAAAAGACAGAGAAGGAAGAAAAATCTCAGCAGAATGCATTACAAAATAAAAAGGCTAAAGAGGAGAGATAGAGAATGATAACATAAGAAAAGGAAAAGAAAAAGAGAGAAGACCTGAAGAACAAAAAAAGTTTGTTGAAGCTAAAAGGAAGGTTGATGTGGAGGAAGAGAGACAAAGACAGAAGAAATTGGGTGAATCCCAAAATAATATAGCTACTCCAAGTGTGGGCATAGTTGATATTCCCCCACAAGAATGCACTCCCCTCATGGAAACACCATGTAACTTTTATTTCTCCTCACGGGTGTTAGAATTCGATGAAGTTGTAGTACAGGTATGAGAGTATTACTACAGTGACAAAACCAAAGGGATTGAGAAAACAACCAACAAAAGAAAAAGAGGAGACATGACTCTCAGATAGGGAGAAACTAAGAGAACTATTAAGTGGAAGGTAGGGCCTGAACCTAAAGAAAATTTCATACACACTGCCTTTTCACTTCATGCATTTGTAGGAGTGAATTCCATGTCTCTGTATGACTTGGTTGTTGCCTTGGACACAACACAATCCAGAATTGTTGAATTGGAGAACACCATGAACACACAAAAGGATGACATAATTGTTGAATTTGAGAAGGAAGTCAAAGAGTCTCCACAAAGAAGAAATGGAAAAGGCTCTACAACCACAGAAAAATAAAATGAAGACAGAATTCGAGAAGAGATCCCACACAAATGAAAATGTGCATATGGACGAATTGGATTCCCTTAAGAAAAAGCACTCTAGGGAAATGGAACAAATGAAGAACAAGTATACACAAGAATTGGCCAATCTAAAAGCAGGGAAAGTAGAAACTAGCAAGCTTATTGAATAGCAGGAACACAAAATTCTAGGGCTAGAGAAAGATAAATATAGGCTTGAGAAAGATCTATAGGATAACAAAGCAGGAACTATCGCCCTAGAAGTCCTAAGGGCAGAGGCCACAGTTATTAATGAGGAACTAAATTCAGAGCAAAAGAAGAGTTTTAGAGTCATGAATGACATCCATAGGAATAGAGATCACCAAATAAGGCTTGAGGATCATATTGAAGAAATCATAGACAAATATCAAAAGGCTAATAATGTCTTTGATAGAATTGTAGATTGGCAAGGTGTGTCTTTTTCATATATTATAAAAATAACATTATAACATAATTATTCACTAATAATAATGATGATGATGTAATAATAATGTTATTTTTTTAATTTTTATTATTCAAAGATGACAATACAAAGTTATAATATAATTGTTTATTAAAATCACAATTATTATATTTTATTAATATTTAATTTTTCCAAATATTTTATTACTTTATATTATCCAACTATTGTAATATGTGAAATCTATTCAATTAAATTTAAAATAATAAATATAGAGAATAATAATACAACTTTATCTATACACTTTCGATGAAATGGTTTCACAATTTTTTACTCTAATATAGACTTCAGGTATCTTCTATTAAAAAATATTATCACCCAACATTTTATAATTAGTATTTTAAGAGTTACTAAAATTGACAAAGATTTATATACTTTTAGATAAGTATGGATCATTAAAAAAAATATTGATTCTGACTAGGATCTAGAAAAAGACTCTTTAGAATTTCCATGTCATTCCTACATTGACACTTATTTCAAGGAGAATGCAAAAAGTATGATTAATATAAGTTTATATGATTATAAAACTAAAGGATGGATTGGAATAGGTGAAGGTCGTGATAGTTGCACTAGTTAAGGTGGGGAATGCCAACACCACAAGTATTGTAGATGTTGCACGACGTTATTTTGTTGAAATTGTCCTTAGAAGTTCCATCAAAGTAAGTATATATTTATTTGAATTTTGATTTTCTCAAATAATAAAAATTACGAGTTTGAATATTTTTTAATATCTTCATTTTTTGTTTAAATAAAATATAATTTAAAATAAATTTTTACTATTGTACGCCACCAACTTTGTGATATCTTAATTAATGCTTAGTAATTCAAATATTAACATAAACATATTTTAATACAATACAACATAAATTTGTTATAATAAACAATAAAAATGACAATAAAAATATATCAAAACTACATCTTATGCTTGTACGTTTATTTAATGTATTTTCAATATGGTGGTTGTAAATGGTTGTTAACTTTTCATATCCAACATAATTATAAAAGAAGCAAAAAAAGAAGCAGTTAGATAAATTCCCCAGATCACAAAGCCAACCAACACATTATGCAAGCATTGTCAACAAGGAAAGCAAACAAAGAGTAGATTCAAATAAAAGGAATATTCCACAACAATAAATTGTCCATATTGATCTAGTTGGACCAACTAGAACAAAGGGTTTAAAAGGTGAAAAATACTTTATGTTATTGGTTGATGATTATATAAGAATGACTGCAGTTTGTTTTCTCGGGAAGAAATTAGAAGCATTTGAAAATTTCAAGGTACACAAGGAAATGGTTGAAAATGAAATGGATTCAAAAATCAAATGTTCGAGATCAGACAATGCAGGAGAGTTTATTTCAAAGGAATTTATGGATATCTGCATCCAACATGGAATAAAAAGGAAATTCTTCGTCTCTAGGACACCTCAACAGAATGGAGTTATTGAAAGAAAGAACGGGAAAATACAGGAAATGGATCGAACAATGTTAATGGATTCTAAATTGACAAAGGTCTTTTGGACACATGTAGTGCATACAACAGTTCACATTCAAAACAGAGTAATGTTCAGAAACAATAGTGACAAAACTCCCTACGAGCTATGGAAAGGAAGACCAGCAAATGTGAAAGTTTGAGTGTTCGGAAAACAATGCTACATCAAAAGAGAAGATGGAAGAATGGGAAAGTTTGACACTCGTGTGGACAAAGGTGTACATGTTGGTTACTCAAGTACAAGGAAATCATACAAGTGTTGTAATCTAAACCTCAACCAAGTTATGGAAAGCATCAATGTAACAGTTGATGAAACAGTTGATGAAACAGTTGATGAAACAAGTGGATAGAAATTAAAGGAAGAATAAAATGAATCAGTGGAACAAGTTTACGAAGAAGAAGCAAAGGATGAAGAAGTTGCAAAAGGGGAAAATTAAGAAGATCATATAGAAGTAGAAGAGAAAGTTCATCAAGTACCTCCAAAGACACCTAGAAAATGAGTACAAAATAATCATCCTTCAGATCAGATTATCGGGAACAAAGATGCAAGAATTGAGACTAGAAGAAAATTCATTCACCAGAAAAACTGCACCTAGCACTCTTATCTTCGATTGAACCAAACAATTTTGAAGAAGCCAGCAAGGATGAATTTTGGAAAAAGGCCATGAATGAAGAGTTGGAACAAATAGAAAAGAATGACACTTGGGAATTGGTTCCAAGACCAAGGTACAAGAATGTGATTGGCACAAAGTGGGTCTGTAGAAATAAATTGAATGAAGATGGACAGGTTACCAAGAACAAAGCTAGATTGGTATGTAAAGGATACTCACAAGTTGAAGGTATCAACTTTGAAGAGACATTTTCCCCAGTTGCTATAATGGAAGCAATCCTATTGATATTATCTTATGCATGCTCCAAGAATATTAAAGTATATCAAATGGACGTGAAATCGGCCTTTCTGAATGGAGAACTTGAAGAAGAAGTCTACATTGAGAAACCTGAAGGATTTCAGCTGTCAGAGAACAAAGATTGTGTGTGCAGGTTGAAGAAAGCCTTGTATGGTCTAAAATAGGCTCCCATAGCATGGTACTCTAGACTGGATAGATATCTACAACAAGCAGGGTTCAGAAAAGGAAATGTAGATAGAAACCTACATCAAGATAACTCAATATAGTATTTTATTAATTGAAGTTTATGTTGATGATATTATTTTTGGAAGTGATGATGACAGGTTAAGCCAGAAATTTGCAAAGGATATGCAGAATGAATTTGAAATGTCATTACTTGGATAACTATCCTTGTTTTTGGATCTTCATATATGTCAAAGCAACCATGGCATTTTTATTTCTCAAACTAAGTATATCAGAGAAATGCTAAAGAGGTTCAGAATGGAAGATTGCAAACTAGTTAACACTCCTATACAAACCAGTTGCAAGTTGAGAAAATATGATGATTCAAAGTCTACAAATCAGAGGTATTACAGGTTAATGATTGGCAGCTTACTTTATGTGACAACATCCAAACCAGATGTAATGTAGAAAGTTGGACAAGTGGCGTGATTTTAAGCAACACCAAAGGAATCAAATGTTCTAGCAGTGAAAAGGATTTCCAGATATCTCAAGGGCACAGAAGAGTTTGGATTATGGTATCCAAAAGGAAAAGATATATCACTTACTTCCTACACAGATGCAGATTGGGAAGGTTTCATTGATGACCGATGAAGCACTAGTGGAGCGGCATTCTACTCGGGTGAGTGTTTGGTATCTTGGCTAAGAAAGAAACAGTCATCAGTATCATTGTCTACAACCAAAGCAAGGTATATTGCAACAGTAGTGTAATGTACACAGGTTCTATAAATTAAAAAATATTTGACAGATGTAAGGGTTGAGTATGATGATCCCATTCCTATATATTGTGATAATACAAGCATTATCAGTATCTCAAAGAATCCAATGATGCACTCTAAGACGAAGCACATTCCAATCAAGTATCACTTTCTACGGAAACAGGTTGCAGATAAGAACATCAAAGTTGAATATGTGGGAACAAAAGAACAAGGAGCAGGCTCAGACAAGAAGTTACCTTTTTCATTAATGTCAAAGGAGGAGAGACTCACCAGATGCAGGACAGAGAGTTATATGCTTGGAGAGAGAGCACTGAGGCATGTTTCCAGGGGGAGTGATGGTCACAGGAAGAGAATAAGTGATATGACTTCAGTGTTGCATCAAAGTGTTTCCATTAATGCCAAAGGGGTATATTGTTAATTAATTGGTTTGGTTGTCATTGATGTCAACCCTTGAAGCAATTCTGGTAGAAAATTTGGGTAGCCAAATAGTATGGTTAACGGATCTAATTTTTTTTTATGTATAATGGTATGAAGGTTAGTATATTTGCAAGTAAAACTATTCTATATGGATACATGTCATGTCATTTCTGGTGATATGTGGAACGCCACATAACTCCTCACGGTTAGAGGGTTATGGCCTTTTGAAGTTGGAGAACCCTCCATTGGTTGTGGAGCCTTATTATCTTCATGATTTAGAGGTCTTTTTTTCCAGTCGTGTTTATACCCATGAATACTACACACCCCTTCACATGAGGGGGTTGTAGGGGGGGATTTCCCTCCTATTGTGTTAGGGGGAAAAGCTCCTGAAGGAAAAATTTCCTTGTAAATGTATATTATAATTTCATAGTCAATATTGATCGTTCATCAATAAATCACAGATCTAACAGTAGAGATTATGTTAGGATTTTTTACCCTAGAAGGCAACCTTCTTTTATGAGGGAATTGTATTGCGACTGGGTATTATTGTGAATATTGTATTGTGAATGAGGAGACTGTGAGAGAAATAAGAAGAAGTTACATCAAGTGTGTTGTAGGTTGTATCCCTTCATTTTGATGGATAATAAAAAGGAAGGACTTGGAAATTTCTCTAGTGGACGTAGCCCACACTGGGTGAACCAAGTATATTTGTGTCTTTATTGTATTGTGTATCTTCTTTGTTTTATTTCCGCATTTGTTTTATTTTATTTCTCTGGGATCTTCTTTTTCTAACAACTGGTATCATAGAGAAAGGTAACTCGCAAGAAAGAAAGAAGGTTCATGGTTCCAGTGGGGTAATGGCAGAAGATGGAAAGTTTAGGGTCGAGAAATTTAACGGCCAAAACTACTAGTTATGGAAGATGAAGATGGGAGATTATTTATATCAGAAGGATCTATTCCTACCATTGGTCAGAATACCAAAGAAGTCGACAACCATGAAGGACGAAGAATGGGAGGTCCTTGACAAAAAGGCACTAGGAACGATACGGCTGAGCCTAGCAGCGTTGGTGGCTTTCAATATTTCAAAAGAAAAGATAACGAAAGAGTTGATGGACGCATTGGCTAAAATATATGAAAAACCCTTGGTGTCCAATAAGGTATTTCTAATGAAGAGATTATTTAATATGAAGATGTCAGAAGGTGGGTCTGTTGCAGACAATTTGAATGAATTTAATACGGTTAATAATCAGTTAAGTTCTATAAAAGTGGACTTTGATGATGAGGTCAAGGTTCTTCTAATCATGTGCTCATTACCAGAAAGATGGAATGGATTAGCCATGGTTGTAATTAACTATGTATCTAGTTCAAACACTCTAAAATTTGATGATGTTGTTGGTGCTATCGTTAGCGAGGAAATGCAACGGAAAAGCACAGGTGAGACATTAGGTAGTGTGTTGATTGTGGAGAATAGAGGAAGACAAAAGGATAGAGGAAATGGCTCAGGGAACCATGGGAATTCTAGGAAAGGAAGATCCAAATCCAGATTGGAAAATATAGAGTGCTAGAATTGTGGGAAGAAAGGACATCTAAATAAGACTGCAAAGCTCCAAAGAAACAAAGAGATGAACAACAAGAGAAAAATAAAGAAGCAAATGTAACAGGTGATGTGTTACAAGATGCTTTGATTCTTTCTGTAGATAATATTTTCGAGTCTTGGGTAGTAGATTCAGGGGATTCATTTCATTCCACACCCCATAGGAAACATTTTCTAGATTATGTTCAAGGTGATTTTGGATAGGTTCATTTGGGTGATGATGCACCATGCAAAATTGTTAGAATGGGTAAGGTACAAATAAAGCAAAAGAATGGAAACCAATGGTTATTGAAAGAGGTAAGCCATGTACTAAATCTAAGGAAAAATCTAATTTCAACAGGGAAGTTGGCAAGTGAAGGTTGTATATCTATATTTACATATAAGGCATGGAAGTTCACCAAAGGATCATTGGTGATGCCAAAAGGAGAGAAGGTAGGTACATTGTATATATGTGTTGGTAACACTGACTCTTCTATCTCTTTAGATTCTACAAGATTGGATACAACATGGTGGCATCATAATCTTGGACACATGAGTGAGAAGGGGATGCAGATACTTCACAAAATAATTTTTTTGCCAAATACTAAACAAATCGATTTGGATTTCTGTGAGCATTGTGTTTATGGAAAACATAAGAGAGTTGGATTTCTCAGAGTTGGAAAGGTAAAGAAGAATGAAAAGTTAGAGCTTGTGAAAATAGATGTATGGGGACCAGCTCAAGTATCATCTCTTGGTGGCTCTCATTATTATGTTACTTTTATTGATGATGCAACTAGAAAAAATTGGGTTTATTGCATTCGAATATGATGTTTTTGATACTTTTAAGAAATGGAAAGCTTTGGTTGAGAATGAGACAGGAAAAAGGTTGAAGTGTCTCAAATTAGACACTGGAGTTGAATACTGCAACAAGGTGTTTGATGATTATTGTTCATACCATGGGATTCATAGAGAGAATATAGTTCCAAGAACACCGCAAGAAAATGGTGTGTCAGAAAGGATGAACAGGGCAATCATGGAGCGTGCAAGGAGTATAAGATTGCATGCAAGGTTGTCGTTACATTTTTGGGCAGATGTTGTAGATATTGTTGTTTACTTTATAAATACAGGAACTTCAAGTTATTTGGATGGTGGAATTCCAGAGGAGGCATGGACAGGTAAAAAGGTAAACTATTCATTTATGAACACTTTCGGTTGTGAAGCATTTGTCCATATTGATAAAGAAAATAGAACAAAGCTTGAAGCAAAATCCAAGAAGTGTACCTTTATTGGATATTGTATTAATAATTTTGGTTATCACTTATGGGATTATGAAAATCACAAAATCATTAGGAGTAGAGATGTAATATTCAATGAGAAGCTCATGTACAAATATCATTTGCAGGGAAAGAAACAAGAAAAAGAAAAACTAGAATACAAAGTGCTCGATGAGATCACTGAAAAAGAAATTCCAGAGGTACTAGAAAATAAAAATGTACAACAACATCAAAAAAAGGTACCTTAAACTCCTACAAGTGTTATTAGAAGATATACCAGGTTAAGTAGACCCCTTGAATGATACTCTCCTTCATTATATTATTTATTGTTGATTGATTATGATGAACCAGAAAGTTATGAAGAGGCAATGCAGGTAGACACTGAAAGGAAGTGGGAGCAAGGCATGAAAGAGCAAATGGATTCACTGGTAAATAACCAGACTTGGGACTTGGTTCAGTTGCCTGCAGAAAAAAGATCACTGTAGAATAAATGGGTTTACAGGTTGAAGGAAGAAGATGGAGGATAAAAGTGGTACAAGGCTAGACTTGTTGTAAAGGGGTCTGCACAAAAGAAAGGTATAGATTTTGATGAAATATTTTCTCCTTTTTTTTAAAAATGACTTCAATTAGGACTATTTTAAGTCTTGTGGCAGTAGAAGATTTGCATCTTGAACAGTTAGATGTAAAAAGAACTTTTCTCCATGGGGATTTGGAGGAAGATATTTATATGTAGCAACCACAGGGGTATGAGGTCAAAGGAAATGAAAATTTGGTATGCAAGTTGAAGAAGAGCTTGTATGGCCTAAAGCAAGCTCCAAGGAAGTGGTATTTGAATTTTGACAGGTTTATGACAAAACAAGGTTATAGTAGATGTCATTTTGATCACTGTGTTTATTTTAAAAGGCTAGAAAATGGAATTTATATTATCTTGCTATTGTATGTAGATGAGATGCTTGTTGTAGGGTCTACTATGCAGGATATAAATGTGCTCAAGAAGAAATTAGCTAATTCATTTGTGATGAAGGATTTGGGTGTTGCAAATAAAATCCTTGGTATGAGAATAACAAGAGATAGGAAAAATTGCAAATTGACATTGTCTCAGGGTGAGTACAAAGAGAAGGTGTTGGAGAGGTTTAGAATGCAGAATGAAAAACCAGTTAGTACACCTTTGGCGAGTCATTTCAAATTAACCAAAGAAATGTGTCCCAAGACACAGGAGAAGATAGAATACATGTCCATGGTCTCTTATTCATCAACAGTTGGCAACTTGATGTATGTGATGGTTTGCACAAGACCAGATATTGCGCATGCAGTGGGAGTTGTGAGCAGGTATATGAAAAATCCAAGTAAAGAAAATTGGGAGGCAGTAAAGTGGATTCTCAAGTATTTGAGAGGTACTTCTACTCATGCATTATTTTTTGGAGTTTCAAACATTGTTCTACAGGGATATGTTGATTCAGATATGGAAGGTGATAAAGATAGCAGGAGGAGCACCACAGGGTATGTTTTCACTACAGGTGGAACATCAGTAAGTTGGATTTAAAAACTACAAAAGGTTGTTTCACTTTAAACAACAGAAACAGAGTATGTTGTTTCTAAAGAGGCTAGTAAAGAAATGATTTGGTTACATAGGTTTATGGAGGAATTAGGAAAGAAGAGGGAGAATAGCAGGTTGTATTGTGATAGGCAGAGTGTCATTCATCTTGCAAAGAACTCAGCCTTCCATTCGAATACTAAGAATATACAACTCAGGTACCAATTCATATCATCCTTCTTGCAAGATGGACATTTGAAGTTGCAAAAGATGCATACTAGCCAGAATCCTGCAGACATGTTAACAAAGGGAGAAATTGAGTTCCTTCTCAATTTCAGTTGGTCTTCAAGAATGAAGGTGAAGATGAGAAATTTTTCAGGTTCAAGAAGGATAATAGTCCAGTAGATACAACAACAGTGGAGTTGTTGTTATCAGTCTCCAAGTGGGAAATTATTGGTTGTGGAGCCTGAATATMTTCTTGATTCAGAGGTCTTTGTTTTCAATCATGCTTATACCCCATGAAGACTATGCACCCCTCCATGCAGGGGGATTGTAGGGGGGCTTTCCCCCCCTGTGSGGTCTGGGGGTCGGYGGGCCCCCGACTGGGTTCGGGGGGAAYATCCTGCGATGGGGGTTCACGGGCGAAGCCCCCGAAGGAAAAAATTCCTTSTAAATGTATATTGTAATTTCATAGTCAATTTTGATTGTTCATCATTAAGTCASAAATATGACGGTAGAGATTATGTTAGGGTTTTTTTCCCTAGAAGGCAACCCTCTTTTATGAGGGAATTGGATTGCAGGTGGGTATTATTGTGAATATTGTATTTTGAGTGAGGATCCTGTGAGAGAAAGAAGAGGAAGTTACARTGGGTGTGTTGTAGGTTGTATCCGTTCATTTTGTTGGATAATAAAAAGGAAGTACTTGGAAATTTCTCTGGTGGACGTAGCCCACACTGGGTGAACCACATATATATGTGTCTCTATTGTATTTTGTATCTTTTGTGTTTTATTTCCGCATTTGTTTTATTTCATTGCTTCGCGATATTGTTTTTCTAACACCCACATGAGTTATCTAGAAGGTCAAAGAAGTCAAATTATTCTAGAAGCTCCTAGAAGAAGTTGACTGGTCAAGTGAGTGAAACTAGGAGTTAATCATGGGTTAAGTTGTTGCAATAAGAAAATAATTAAAAATAAATTAGTTGCAACTAAAAGTGGAGAATTTACTATTTGTTGCAAAGTGGGTTAGAAATGGACAAGTGGTTAGAACTGGGTTATCCCTAAAAGAAGGAAATTGGGTTAAGTTGGTTAGAAGGTAACCCCTTGAGGAAGCTACATGGAAGTATAAATAAGAGAGAAAGGCTCTCCTATTAGCACCTATTGAGCACATTAAATATCTATTATTGTGTAAGGTTTATTGTAGATACTCATTAATGCATATGAAGTTGTGCAATTTTGAGGTAGCACGAAGGGTTGATGGCGAAAGTTTTGAAATTACAGAAAATACTGGAAAAAAAAACTAGTTTTTGAGGTGTACGCAAGCTGCAGTGGAGAAGGGCGAGTATGTACACGGTTTAGCAGTATAATAGGGCGTGAAGGGTAAATCCCTAAAAACTTGAGAAGATGAAGATGCCAGATCTCTAGAGTCTGAAAGCAAGCTCCCATGAAGGTCTACAGTGATCAAGTACATCATATCTATCTATTGGTACAAAAGGTATGTCTTATTTCTATGAGTAGTTGGGTTTCGTTGTCTACATGAGAAAGGGTTGTGGGGGTTTGAGGATTTCCCTAGAGAGATTAGTGGTTGCATGGGATTTTTTGTATAAGTCAAATCTACAGAAATACAATGCTGGTATAATCAATATTTATCATTGATACATCTTGTTAGTGTTGAGGCACATCTTGTATTTCTTGGCATACGGTTAATGGTTTTTGTGGTACATGATTGAGAGCTTGTATTTTTGAAGTGGTTGATGTATTGAGAGGTTTTATATCATAAAGGGTTTGATGTCTAATTCATGTCAGGGTTATTATACTTGTTTATGATTATACACACTTGTAGGGAAAATGATTAGAGAGATATAGAAGTATTTGGTTAAAGGATATGTATGAAGATGTATGCATAGGGAACAGTTACAGTCTGGACATAGTGATAGGTTGCAGGTTGATATGATAGAGGTTGCAGAGGGTCAGAGTTTTTCAGGAGAGAGAAAACCCTAGTCTTCATAAGGAATACGCAATCTGCAGAAAGATAGGCCGCATACATACGCAGGTTGCAGTATATATAGGGTCCGTACATACACACGTTACAATTGCGATATACAATTTGTCTATTGGAATGCCCCGTCACGAGCCCAACCATCCGTCGTTCCTTTCAATACTTAGCCCCAATTTGGCTGTATTTCCATGACATTGTACATTTACTGTGTATCCTTGTTTTATACTTCGAAAAAATTTCGATTGCAAGTTCCCGGACCAGTGGGCTCAGAATTGGGTTTCCAATGTTCCATGACTAGCAAGTAGTACCCGGAGTTCTGCAATATACAGTTTGTCCACATGAAAGCATCATCATGCTTGAGATATACAATTTGACCATCGGGTCCTCACCTCTGTTGGATGTATCTTGTAGCCCTATTTCGAAGCGTCACCAACTTCTTTCGATAATTAGTCATTCCTTAATTATTGTTTTGTGTCCCCACCACTTTCCTACTTCTCTTTGGAAATGCAATTGGTAAGCTTTAATGCTAGAAATTTGTTGTGAACCTTAAACATGTCATTAATGACCATCCTCTCTTCTGTGGTACACATTTTGCATTCAAGTCCCAAAACACACAATTTGACCTTCGGGAAGTCACGTCTCTTGGGGAACCATTGTCGCCTTGATTTTGAGGCTCGTCCGACGTCTTTCCATACTAGCCCATTTCATGGAATCTCTTTCGCGGTTCCTCGGGTTGGCGGGTTCACGAAATCTCCAATTCTTAGGTGTTTTTTACTGTGCCCGACCAAGGCTTACTGCCAATACTTCATCATGCAACATCTGTATTAACCGCCATTAAAAAGAAAAAGCATAGACGAGACAATGAAATTTAATTAAAGCTCGACTCATCAAATTTAAATTAATTTATCTTCTCTTATTTTCTCTTTATGGGATATATATTACAAGTTTCAATATATTAGCGAAAACGAATCTGCCCGGTCGTTTCTCTATTCCATACTTAAGCCATTTTTTTCGATTGCGGGTTCCCGGATAGGCGAGCTCACGTTTGCACCTCCATTGTTTTGTGTCCTACAAACATTACCCGAACTTCCGCGATATACAAATTTCCCTCTGGACTGTCCTATCATACCCTCTTTGGTGTTACGCGTATTGCACTCAAAAAGTTCTGAGACATACAATTTGACCCTCGCGCCCTCACCTCGAACAATTGTACCTTGTAACCCTATTTTGAAGCCCGCACGACCGCTTTCCATAATTAGACACTCATTAACTGTTGTTTCCCATCCCTGCAACTTCTATACTTATTTCTTAATATGCAATTAGAAACCTTTCATGCTAACAACTCACCATGCAGGAACCATCAACATTGTCATTAATGAGCAAAACGCTCGAGGAGATCTCCCATTAATATGCATTAAACCAAGATATGCGGAGATTTATGTTGTCCCTTCCAATTGTTCATCTCAAACACGGGTCGTCGTGTTGGACCATTCAAGAAATATACAATGCTTGATGGCTCATTGTCATATGTACCATGTTCGCACTTCTATGTGTGCAATTACTAGTCTTTAATGTTAACGACACATCATGCAACAACCATCGAAATTGACATTAATGAGAAAAAGTCTCGAGGAGATCTCCCATTCACACGCATTGGACCAAGATTTGTGCAGCGTTATATTATCCCTTCCAAATTTTCATTTCATTCATCGTCTAGAGAAAACAAACATTCTTGTAAACTTATGGCAGTAGGTCGACAGCAGTTTTGTGGAGATACAGTAAATATCTTCAGACATCGGGACCAGAACTTCCAATGGTCCAGGGCATACTTTTACTATTCATCCTATTTCTCCCAGAATGAAGTGACTTGGACCTTTGGAATCACTAGTGCAGGCTGCATCCCTGAGGTTTTTGACTGTAAGGAGGTGGTCTCTTAGTGCACCGAAAAATATATTCCAAGCCAAAGAATTATTCCACACTGCGACCATTCTCATGTTTCTTTGTCACCTCATGTCTTCCACAAGATGTTAAAATTCTCGGAGCCAACATTGACATTCATAGAACAAGACTGCAAGCAGTTCCTAGAAAAACATGATAGCGGGTTGGACATCTTGTCAAGTTCCTCGAAAACCCGACAGCAGTTCCTGAAGATATCATAAAGTTGCAGGTAAGTTCCTTTAGAAATCCATTCCGAGAAATTGCTTGGTTGTTTACAAGAATAATGGGATAGGCATCCACGGCAAGCATTTCCCGTATAATTATTTATATTTTGTACTTCACAGTCAAGGAACAATTCATTTCTGATTGGGGGAAGCTAATTTCCATTGAAATCTGTTCCCATTTGTCACCATTCAAAGAATCGAATAAATTTTATATATCATCCTACTTGATTTTCGCAATAGTGCATTGTTGTCCATTTCCAAAATTGTCTCTTTCCAAGAAAATAAACTGTGGATTCAACCCAGTAACATTCTGGTACSAGGCCCTGTGGAGGCACAAGGCCTCCCATTGTTTTTATGAAWTTTTTAATGACTTTGTCTCAATTTTCAAAGATTTATTGTTAGGGAAGGATGCTCTGTGGATGTCTGGCTAGGMAACCAATTTTTTGAACAAGAAGGGAACACTTGAACAAAAGGAAAATCACAGTGTACTAATGGTCTTTGGCTCCAAGGAAAATCYTGCTTTCCTTCCATGCCACATCACGGACAAGATGTTTGTTGCAGAAATAGCAAGGCAATACAACCATTGGTTGCATTTTTTCCATGACAAGAAAAAAAAAGAGTTCATTCCTCTGCCCTGAAAAGTCGGGGACTTCGTGTGCAGAAACGTCAACAAGATTGACGAATTCCCAGGCCATTTCGAGAACTTGAACCTAACATATGTTGAAAGGCTAAAAGGGTTCGACCCTAATGGGATTTTTCGAGAACATTCACTAGCAGTTGACTTTAACAGCGCTTTTATCCATAGGCGCCTAACCAAAGACAGGGACAGTGACAACAACAATCATGCTTCTGGCGATTGCAACGTAGAGACATTGCAAAGAGCGACGGAATTGTATAGACAACAGGGAAAAGTATCTGGTGAGAATATTTCCCAGTCCCCCTCCAGCACTCCCAAGAGAACAACATCACGGAGCATCGCTTCAACGGCCCACCCCAGTAAGAAACTAACCCATAAATATTCAAATGGGGGAGGAGATAAGAACCCTCCTCGCACAAAAATTGATAGTTCTCACAAAGTTCCACTGACGAAGAAGAGAAAAAAAATTGTAGGGCAAGCAGATGAACCCGAAATTGAAAGTGAACACATGCAACTTGAAATTGAAACTGAGAACATGCACAAAGTTGGTCCCTCCTCAATGGAACTAGTTGAAACCAACATTTTTTATGAAGATGAATCCTTTGTATTCCATAGTGTTGTTTTTGATAGCCAATCTAAAAATATTGTCATTGAAAAGAGAGATGTAACAAATAGGAAAGGCAATTCTCGCATAGAGATTAACTTTAGGAAAATGCGGTCGTCCCAAATCTCCCTATTTCACCGCGTAACCTGTGATGCTCTTGATGATTCCATCGAAGGAATTGGAGCGGAGAATGCCATACTGAAAGACCGCGTCAAGGAATTTGAGGAGGCTTCCATTGCTACCCCAAAATTTGTCAGTCCTTTAGCAAAAAACGTGCCTGCTACCACTGCAACCAAGATAAAAGTATCCTCCACCCTCCTTGCATCGTCTAGAGCCCTTGTAGAGAATAACATCAAGAAAAGAATGCAGCTAGTTACTGAAGCATGGGAAACATCACAAAATATAGCTTCCTTCTGAAAGAGGGAAAATGATTTGCACGAACATTTGCAGGTGAATTTAAAAAATGATCAACATTTTTGTGAACAGGTGTTGACCTCTTTTTCCAACCATGCCAGCAACACCTCGGATATGAAAATAAGGCAAGAGAATCTCCCCTCCCCAAAGAGGACCAAACAATTAAAAGCATGCTGGAAAAAGAAAGTTAAGAACCTCGAGCTCATTATCGAATCATGTAAACAAGCCATATTAGAAAAGGAAGAATTATTCACAAACCTGATCCAAATAGACTTAGTCGGAAGTACCAATGAGGTTCAAGACCCAAACTTAATTATGAAATCCTTGTCAATGACCAAAGAAGCCTTCGATAAACAACTTGTTATTTTAAAGGGGTTTTCTTTCGAAAAGTTTTATGGCATCCTTGAATATCGTGTAGATGAGCTTGAGAGTTGGGTACTGGACTATTCGGCACACAATGAAGAAATTGAACATAGTCTGCATAGTATTTCAATGGATCTAAGGAAATTAGAAAACAACATTTTCAACATAGAAATCCAGGATGAAATCAATGTGGTCGCCATGAGAAGCTACATTGAAGGATGGTTCCAACAAAGAATGGACAACCTCATTGAGGAAGGGCAACGACTGGTTGACACGATTATAGCGACCATCAACGACGGCAACAAAAATGCATCGGCTTCATAGTAATTCTATATTGATGTCATCTTGTTTTCTTTATCAATCCAGTTAGTATACCTCTTTAAATAGAAAACTCTAACCAAACACTCATAACTTCGAATTTCTTCTTTTCAGGTCTTCCTCTCTACCATTGCACACTTCTTCTTTCTACATTCCTAATTCTTGTACTTATTTCTTTTTTATGGTCCGCGGAAGCCCCAATCCCAGTCTATATGACAAACGCATTTAAATTTCCAGAAAAATGTAACAGACATTATTATTTTTTTATAAATTTCAAAGAAAACTAATTTGAGAATGCTAATTTTTTTGTGTCGAGGAACCTTTGTTGTAGAACATTATTAGTATTCTATTGTATTTGAATGTCTAATGTGTATGCTTCAAAAATATGGAACTTTGATAAATTTCAAAGAAAAATTTATTGATAAATTTCAAAGAAAACTAATTCGAGAATGCTAAATTTTGTGTGTCCAGGAACCTTTGTTGCAGGACATTATTAGTATTCTATTGTATTTGAATGTCTAATGTGTATGCTTCAAAAATGTGGAACTTTGATAAATTTCAAAGAAAAATGATCCTTTTTTACAAGACATTATTAATATTCTATTGTGTTTGAATGTTTGGAACAGAAACAGAAATATGGAACAGATTCCAGAAATATTTTTTTGATAAATTTCAAAGAAAACTAATTCGGGAATGCTACATTTTTTGTGTCCAGGAACTTTTGTTGCAAGACATTCAAAGACCAACATCATAACACTTTTTTAAATGTTAAATCTTTCCTGCACTATCAAAAAAATTGTATATGATACACACATACTTTGAAGCTATTTTTAGTGTTGTTATCTGCAACATTTTCATGCCTAATGTATTTTACTTTTATGCCTATTCTATTGTATTTGAATTTTTAATGTGTATGTTTCAGAAATATGGAACAGATTCCAGATTTTTGATAGATTTCAAAGAAAACAGGAACCTTTGTTGCAACACATTATTAATATTCTATTGTGTTTGAATGTTTAGTGTGTATGCTTCAGAAATATGGAACAGATCCAACCTTTTATAAGTACCATGTTTAAACTATATACACCCCAGGAAAAAACTTCCTCGTTCACATATTAATGTGAGGCGTCATCTACAAGCCAAATATATTGTGACTGGTCAGTGGCACGCTGCCACAAAGTCATCCTCTGCATGGATACCACATGTACTTCAACTTGCTTCCCACGTGTTTGTACTCGGTCTCGTCGTAGCATTGCATGTATTCCCATTCCAACCTGGTAGGGACTACGTTGTCATGCAGCGCTTGTTAATATAATGGTTTATTGATTGCACTGTGAATATGCTTGTTTCTTGGCCTTTACCCCCTTCTTTATTGAAATTAAAAAAATAGTGTTCACTCATAGTACTCTACAATACCCTTTTCACATGCTTTCCTAAAAAAATGCCCATCACTAAATCATAGACACATAACATATGTGTGTCTTGGAATTGTTTCAATGACATAAATACCTCTATATACAAAAATTATTATTCCACATTGGTTGAGAGAAATAGTCCATTACAACATATAATCTCCAATATACCATGATCCTTATGACAATGGATGTAGCCACAAAGAAATGGTGTCAAGGATTAATTAATACTCTAGATTTTTGGGGGCATGATGAGTGGGGACTTATGTGAAAATGTATGATGATCCATATTATTAGTATTGTCATTATTCTTGTCTTAGTGGCATAAGCTTTAAACAAACACCTTAATTTGAGTACAAAGTATTATGTATATCTATGATTTATGATGTTGTTTTGTATTGGGTTGATTATTGTATTAAAGATTTAATTATTTTTATATGAAATTACAAAAAATATTACTATGATATAACTTTGTAATATATTGTAAATATGAAAAATAATAATTATGTTTAAAATTATAAACTAGGTTTAAGAATTAAATGTTTATATCGTCTAGGCTTTTTCATGATGAAACTTTTTTGAATTAAATACATATTGTTAAAGATGACTTACAAATTCATGATTGTATATTCATTACACTCATTTTCATTTCTCAACGAGTCTTAATCTTGAATTGTTACCACGAAGTCTATTATGTCGCACTTTTTCTATCCATGTATAAAATTTTCAACCATATTCCATAATTCTTGATATGTTTATTGCATCCAAGTATATAATTTGTTTTGTATATACACCTTTTTTTTTACAACCTTATTACACAACGACCAATATCCACCTTGTTACATAACATTGAAATTTTACATGAAATTGAATATACACCATTAAATTTAAAACAATTCAAATATGATGATACATATCTAGCCTCACACAACATTAGGTAAGAAGGTGGTTAATATTTACCCTATACACATTCCTTTTGTCGACCTCACATTTCTCAAGCACATTTTCATAGTGGAGAGAAGGAAACCACATTAGTTAACCGCATTTTAGAGAAGGAAATTTATAGAGCATTTTTCCTCATTTTAAGAATGGTATCTAGGGTAAACTTGATTTTGTAGAAAGTCGAGACTTTTTCGATAATTTACTCATTTAAGAGATCAACATGTCACTTGCGGGAATTGAATCTAGGTGGGGGGAAAACACCCTTCAGCACAAACCATTCGGGCTAAACCCAATTGACGATAATACAATACTCTAATGAATAAAGGTTTGAATAGTGATCATGATCTCCCGCTTCAACAATCAGTGAAGAACAACAAGTCCATCTAAACTCTATGACACCTCAAAGCTTGAAGAATGATCATGATCTCCTACATCAACAATCAATCAAGAAGGACAAGCCCATCCAAACTTTACAACACCTCAATGAGCACCTTGTACAAGATGTACAAGTGAATTAAGAAGTAATAAAAGTCATTTGGTGGATTGTATAATTAGAAGACTAAAATCTTCTTGTTTCTTCAACTTGGAAAGAGTATGGTGAACAAGTTGAAGTCTAGACATTCAACATGAATATGAGGAAAATGACCTTGAAACTTTCCTTTAAAAGGTTGAATGTTGAATTCATGTAGAAGGAAGATTTACTTCAGTATTTTGAAGATGATATGTAGTACTTCTCATAAATACTGTTTCCTTCTTTTGATGTATCTCCTCTTGTACTAGTTAATACCTCTAAGTAGCATTCTCATGACAATGGTTAATTAGGGAAGAATAAACAAGTATTTGACAGTTTGCAAGAGGATAATAATTGGATATTCTCTAGAGCATCTTCGCATGCACTCTCCATTTCTCACTCACAATTAAAACCTAATTTTTAGATGTATATTAGAGGCATTGACTCCAAATTACATTGGAAAATGGGTTAAATAGGAGGTGGACTTGGTAAGCATAGACATTATATTTTCATTCTTATTGAGCATAAGATTACACCAATGAAACCAACCCTTGGATATTTGAGGCTACATTATTAAGTCACCTCAATTCTTATACATGTTAATGCCCCTAAGGCCCTAACACTCATTTATTATTAGTTTATTAGTTATGGTTAGGTTATCTTAGGGTAGGTTACATCATGCTCACTTTATCTCCTATTTATAATAAAGGAGATTCACTTGTATAGGCATCTTATCTTATGCATTAGATATATTGTAAAAGGACTTTTCCCCCTCGAAGTGGATTATTATGCATTGACTATTTTGGAGTTTGGTTCATAACATTTGGTTTCAGAGTATACGATCCTAGGGTTTCGCTCCTTCAATCAAGACATCTTGAAATTTTCAATACAACTTTTTTTCTGGGATGTTTTAGATAGAGAAATTTTGAGTATAATGAGGAGGCAAATCGAGGTACATGTGGTAAAAAATTTAGGTATTGGTTCATTATACTTTCTAATATATAGCTTGTGGAAGTTAGGGTTTGTGACTAGTCCTTAAATGAGTTTCAAATGGTTCATCTTGGAATTTTCGCTACAATTGTTTTTCAAAATAGTTTCAGATTATGAAATTTCCAGGATCATGAGGGATACATAATGAAGTACTAGTGATAAAAATTTCATGTTTTGTATCATTTTACTTTCTGAGATATAGGCTGTGAAAATTAGAGGTATTTGACTAGTCCAAAACTAGTCTCAAACATGTGATATCGGTAGAAGTGACATATCTAAACCTTGGAAAGTCAAAATCAAGTGCCACTAGTTCCTTTGGAAAGAATACAGATAATATTATTTCAGATAACAATTCCATAATTGTATCTGAATTATTCGACACATGGAATTCGATACACGTTCTCTATCTGGAAAGGGCTAAGAATCAACAAATTTTGGGAAAGTTACCATAATTTTATGTAACACACCCAACCCCCTAAGAAGGTTTTAAGGGAATGGGGTATTAAGACTTTGTTTCCTTTAACCGACTCAAAACTTCCTTTCGATGGCACCGTCATCTTCTACTCGTCAAGATATTTCTGACGACTATAATTTTTCTCAAAACTTAGCTCTGGATCGAAATTTATGGCCACTTTACTGCCACGTGTCACCCACATGGCACTCTATCACACATGTCTTCCTATGTGATATTGATGTGGCTTTCCTGCTACATGCACCATGCTTCATATCATGGACGTATCACACCTCATCCAATGTTTATTGTACAATTTTTTTCGCCTTCCATATCTATCGAGATCCTCTCATCGGAGTGTTCCCACGATGTTTCACTCTACACCCTCCAACTATTGAGTCTGAAGGCTTCCCTCCTCCGACAGATCCAGCAATCCCAGGGACTTGGCGATAAACATCTAGGGTTTCGTTGGATTTCTACATCTATACCTCACACTCTTAACACGCAACACCATCCATGTAGGACACATGACACTAATCACCACCAGACGTGTGGCACTCATATTCACCACAGAAGTTCACCTACATGTGTTAAATCACCATGTTGTGTGGAACCTTCTATTATTTGACATGTGGTACTACCAACGTTGTGACACATAGCACCTTCTATTGTTCGACATGTGGTACTACCTATGTAATGACATGTGGTACTACTTGTGTCATAACACGTGTCAACATAGCACCTTCTATTGTTCGACATGTGGTACTACCTATGTAATGACATGTGGTACTACTTGTGTCATAACACGTGGCACTCCCCCCGGTTGTCCCCTAGGCCATCGCCTAAAGACTGATGATCCAGATCGTCCACGAATCCATCGAGCTAGAAAAATTGAAGTTCTAGATTTCCCTCTCGGATTCTTCCCTCAAAGTTTATCATTGAGATCCACTCTGAAAGGCTCCTTCCTATGGATGGATTGGATCTCTTCTCCAAATATCTGACGACCAGGGTTTGGGGCAGGTCCTTTAGTTCTCCCAGCCACCACCTAGTACTACCCTTGGTCTTGGGTCACTCCTCGGATGACACCTGTCACCCCGAAACCCCGTTGGCTATCAATTTGGTGAGATACATGGCACTCACATCGTGACTCAATCATCTCCTCACTCGGTCAAAGGACCATGACATGTGGCATGACCATAGTTTGACACATGGTCCTCCACATGGGCTTGACATGGCGTACATGTCATCGTGGAAGCACTTGGATTACCCGTTCAGTTGATGAAATTTTTCCTTCACGTGCCATGCTAGCCTCAGGTCTACAACCTCTGTCATCCTGACGTCACTTCTTTTTCGTCAAAGCTCACCAAAGGAAATGGTGAGGTCCGTGACAGATCAACGACTAGTAGGAATTGTGGCTGCTCTCCGATCAATGGCCCAGATTAAGCCTCTGAGTCAAGCCTTTCTAGTATCCACGATCACTCTGAATGAAATTCTCCAAAGAAAAATCAATATTTCCTTATCTTGTGGATCTGACAGTTCAGGTTTGAGGACACTTGCACCAGGGTATGATCCGATAGAGACTCCCCCTTCGCATTTTCATCAAATCATAGGCTGACATGCATTCCTTCGTTGGACACACTAGAAGTCATGGTGAGCATGACACATCATGTTGACATCACCTTCTCTCACATTCTCGTTAAACGTGACCCACGATGATCTACGGCGGAGATTAATCCTGGGTTATTCCCCGATGGACGACCTATATCGTCCATCGAAATCCCATTTTTGCAATGCCTCCACTTCGACATCCAATGTCATTCCGACCAAGGAAATCTAACCGCGTTCACCAAGACAGATCTAATGGTCCATAATATTCCATAGACACCCTCTGATAGTTCAACAACCCTCGTTGATTTCGGAGTGCCTACTCCATGGGCTTCATATCCAACTCTGATGGAGGATCAGGATCTCACCATTTCACCAAATCGATGGTCGAGATCATATCTCACCTATGATCTGATAGAGTCCCATATTTAATCTTCATGCCAAATCAATGGTCACAATCCTTTGAGGTTAGTTAGGGATTTACCTTTGGCTTAGTAGTCTGCTCTAGGACTTAGCCACTTTCACGAGTTTTCCTCTGAGTCCATTACAAGACTTGTCAAGTCCCAGGGACCTCGTTCTTTTTCAAGGAACTCTAAGGTTTTCCAAAGTCTCTTTACAACACCCCATTTGCGAAGGAATTGTTACTTTTGGGCTTTCCCACACCGTGATGTATAGGAATACACGCAAGTATATATTAATTTATATGAGAAAGATTAAAGTGATGCATACAATAAGTAGGGACTTATTTCCACTCAGGTTATAGTAGGTATTTAGGTTATACACACGCATGACAACTATATAATCTCGAGTTCTTTTTATATTTATTAGTCATGCGATCTTTCTCACATACATATATTTATAGTTATATTACATAAGACATAGGCTACCTATAGTTAGAAATATGAGACTTTTTATGCGGATACATATTCTATGCAAATTTCAGGACATCTCCAGAATACACAATTAAACTCACAGGTCAAGTATTCATGTCTGAAAGTGTCATATTGTTCATTCAACCACGCACGCATTTAAATCAATACAAAAAGATAGACTATTTACTTATCTACATAAATTGAGATATGATGGTTACTACTGAAGGGTGAGTCGCTCTCCATCCAACCATAGGAAATATTCCCCTAAACTATGCTACAACCAACCACCCCCGAGCCACGGTACGATGCCATGAGAGGATTTTCTGCAAGATTTTTCAGGGAGTGTCTTTTAATTATTCTCTCTCCTGTTACCTTAACCATAGATATACATTTGTCTAATCCTAGTGCTCATGGTCTATGCCCATCCATGTGTGTCCTCTTGTTTTCCCTGCGCCCTTATTTTCTTGTCGTCTCCCCCAAGACCTCGTGGGTCATGCCAGAATTTTCTTGAGGGTACTCTACCCATCCTTCCTTAATTTTCTAGGGGAACTATTCCAACTACTACCTTGACTGATAATCAGTTTCAAGGGTTGAGGACAGTTCAGGTCTAGACTATTTTAATTAGACAAGGTACTTCCTAGGAGATTCATCTCAATCAGTCATTTCCTCCCTCCTACACCATTTCCCTCATGGCATCATAACCTATGAAGGCCATCCCTTCATCATTAGTTCAACATTTCTCGGTTGCATTAAAAATCAAATATGCACATTGTAAAATAAAGTAAGGCCCATCGTCTTCCCATGATCACATAACAGATTTGTTTATAGTGTGGTCATGATAATACTTATATTTATAGAGTGGGGGAAATAGGGGTGTTATAATCCCTCCCCCTTAAAGTAACACCTCCATCAATGTTCTATTTGTCGAGAAAACTCTATATACCACAGTGAACAAAAAAGGGTATGCTTGTTTCATGGCATCCTCCATTTCCCAAGTTGCTTCATTGGGACCAAAGTGTTTCCATTGCACCTTGACTTATGCAATGGTTATGTTCCTGAGAAGTATCTCTCTCATGTCTAGGATAGAATGTGGTTCTGGCAGGAACTCTCCCTCTGGCTCTACCTGGATCACAAACCATTCAATTATGTGAGTAGAATCATGTATATATTTCTTTAACAAGGAAACATGGAAAACATTATGTGCCTTCACCATGGGAGGAAAGGATAATCTATAATCTACAGACCACACTCTGTCCATAATTTCAAAAGGTCCATAAAATATGGGTGCCAAATTTGCACATGCTCCTATTCTTAAGGAGCTTCTTCTTGGTTTAATTCGGAGATACACATGATCTCCTACTCTGAATTATTTATGACTTCTTTTGTTGTCTACATAGCTATTATGCCTGTCATGGGCCACTTTCATATTTTTCTTTATTTGAGTTACTTGTTGTTCCAGCTCCATTAACATATCTGAACCAAGTTAAAAATTTTCCACTGGATTATCCCAATTGATTGGGATATTACATTTTTTCCATAGAGAGCCTCAAAAGGATTCATTTTCAAGGAATCTTGGTAACCATTGTTGTAGGAAAATTCTACAAGGGGTAGATATTCTTCCCATTTCTTAGGTTGATGAATCACATGCATCCTTAACATGTCTTCCAACACTCATTTTACCCTATCTATTTTCCCATCAGTTTGAGGGTGATAGGTTGTACTAAACAACAATTTTGTTCCACAACTAGTAAACAAAGATTTCCAAAATTCTGAGGTGAATTTTGCATCTCTATCAGATATAATTTCCTTAGGCATCCCATGCAACCTAAATATTTCCTTCATGAAGATGTTGGAAATATATATTTCCTTACAAGTGGACTTCACTGGAATAAAGTGGGAATCCTTTCTCAACTTCTCCACAACTACCATAATGGCATCATTTTGTTTGGTTGTTTTGGGTAGTCCTGTGATAAAATCCAAGGAGATGGTTTCCAATTTCCACTCTGGAATAGGAAGGGGTTGCAATAGCCTGTTAGGTGTTGGTGTTCTACCTTAACCTATTGGCATTCTAAACATTTAGCTAAATAATTAGTTGTGCCTTTTTTCATTCTTAGCCAATAAAACAATTTCCTAACAGCGGTGATCATTTTTTGATAACTAGGATGACCAGCATATGGTATTTTGTGTAATTCATCCATGATGAACCTCTTCTATTCGTCAGAATTTGGGACATACAATCTACCTTTATAGGTTAGCATGCCATCACCCATCAGTTTATAACCATCATACTTCAACCTTGTGGGCTCTTGTTCTAAATGTGATTTTGTTGTTTTGAAAAACTCATCTACTTTTTATGCACTCTTAACCATTTCTTTGAGCTTTGTTTCACTGGTACTGATAGTTGCTAAGTGAATTACTTTCATACTCCTACTGAGGGAATCATCCACTCTATTTTATTTCCCTTTAATGTGTTTGATCTCAAAATCAAACTCACTTATGAGAGCCATCAACCTAGCTTTCCTAGCATTTAGTTTGGGCTTGTCAAATAAATACCTCAATCCAATATGGTTTGTCATGAGCACAAAATTTCTGACTAGGAGGTAATGCCTCCACATTTTTAAAGCATGCACTATGGCAGTTAATTCTAGGTCATGAGTCACATAATTTATTTCATGCTTATTCAATTTTCTGTATTCATAACAGATTACATGCCCTTCTTGCATGAGGACTCCTCCTAGTCCTTCTTTGTGGGCATCTATACATACAAGGAAGTCCTTATTTGGGTCTGCAATTTTTAGCATTGGGGCATTGGTTAAGAGGTGTTTCAGCTGCTGGAGAATTTCCTCACACTTTGTTGTCCAAAAAAACTTAACTCCCTTTTTCTGTAGAGAGGTGATTGGGTGACCAATTTTGGAAAACCCTCTTATGAATCTCCTATAGTATCCTTCTAGGCCCATAAAGGATCTAATATCCGTTACATCGTTTTAGGTAGGAAAATCCATAATGGATTTGATCTTATCTGGACCAATACCACTCCTTTCTCAAAGATAACATGGCCTAAGTAGTGGACTTTCTTTTGGAAAAAATGACACTTAATAAGCTTTGCATAGAGCTTGTGATCTTTTAATAATTGAAGTACCAACCTGAGGTGTTCTTCATGGTCTTCCCTACTCTTGGAATAAATTAGGATATAATCAATGAAAACTAATACAAATATGTCCAATAACTTTCTGAGTACACTATTCATCAAGCACATGAAGGTGGTTGGTGCATTAGTAAGACCAAATGGAACCACCACAAATTCATAATGTCCATACCTTGTCCTAAAGGCGGTTTTGTGGATGTCTTCATCCTTGATTTGGACTTGATGGTATCCAGATCTCAAATCAATTTTGGAGAAGATTGTAGCACCCCTTAATTGGTCAAATAGGTCATCAATTCTCAGCAAGGGATACTTAATTTTTTTGTCATTTTGTTAAGTTGTCTATAGTCTATGCACAATCTAAAGGTGTCATCCTTCTCCTTCACAAACGAGGTTGGTGCTCCCCAAGGATACACAATAGGAATAATATAACCCTTGTCTAACATTTCCTTCAGTTATATTTTGAGTTCAAGTAGCTCTGGAGTACTCATCCTATAAGGTGCTCTAGACGTTGGTATTTCTCTAGGTACGAGTTCTCTTGAGAAATCGATGTCTCTTCTTGGAGGTAGGCCTGGTACCTCTTCAGGAAACACATATCTATATTCTCTCAATATAGGATAGTCTTCTAGGCTTGGTTTATGGTTCTCAACAGAGTTCAGTAATTGTATTGCATACAAGATACATCCTTTCCTGCAATACTTCTACATTTGAAGGGTTGATATTTGTCTCACTGAGATATGTTTTTGAATTCCTTGTAGGGTCCTTTTCTTCCCTTCCTCGTATTCACACTATAATGTTTTTATTATAATAGTCACACTTGTCTTTGTGGGTAGCCAACCAATCCATGTCAATCAGCAGGTCATAAGATCCTAGAGGAAGGATGTTTAAAGTTTCTTGGGTAGACATCGCATTAATAATTATTTGGCATGTTGTTATGACCTTTGTTACTTTACTTTTTGTTCCAATGGCTAGTTGTACCAGCCATGGTTTAGCATGTTTTTCTTGTTGTAATTTACACTTCTCAATAGTTTGAGATGAAATATAACTCAAATTATAACTAGGGTCAATCATAATAGAAACAATATGGTCGGCAATCATACCTTCAATTCCCACTACTGAGGCTTGGTGGTATGCTCACTTGTTGTCAAAAGTTGTGTGAATTCTTGGTATACTCGTGGCCACATCATCAACCATGGTAGCCTATTGGACATTGTAGACTCTCCTATTGTATGTATTCCTATGAGGGCAATCCCTTAGTAAATGTTCTTCCCCACAGCCCCAACATTTTAATGGTTCTTTCTTTGTACTCTCAGTCCTTCCAGCAGCTAATCCAAAGGTTCCACTCTGAGCTGGAAAGTTCTCTTGATTCACACTTTTAGTGGGAAGGCTCATCCTATAACTCTTCCCATAGTTATTGAACTTTGAGGGCTTAGCCCCCTTCCTCTTTAATCCCATTTTACCTTTCTTCTTCCAGTCCTTGGGATGTTATGCCTTGTGGTTGAATTGTTCATAGCAGTACTTAGCCTTCTAAATGGCATCTTCCAAGGTCTTAGTTTCATCAAACTCAATCATGTTCCAAAAGGATTGAGGCATCCTACTAAGGACTTGCTACATTTTCATATTTTTGTCCTTTATATAGGGTATGTACCTCAATAATTCCATAAATTTATTGATATACATCTATGGTGAGTTGTCCCAGCTAGAGTTCATAGAACTACTTAGTCCTTTTTTCATAGTACCTTTCAAACATGTACTTCTTCTTGCAATATTTCTCAAATTTACCCCAAAACAACTCCTTCTCTCGAATTCCATTTACATTTCTAAGGTTCTCCCACCAAATAGAGGCCTTTCCATTGATCTAAAAATGAGAAGACTTGACCTTCTCATCTTGTGAGCTTCAACCTTGTAAGCATCAGGAAACAAAACACTTGCAAACAATCAATCCTTCAAAAACCTATGTTATGATACCAACTTGATCTGAAAATGAGAAGACTTGTATCTTTTAAACTATTTGTAAATGTTAATTATATGTGCTTGGGAAAAAGGATCAATTTGCAAACACATAAACTAGAAAGTTTTCACACTTAAGATGCACATAATAACCAGCAATAACAGACATCAAAGTAAATACATAACACAACAAATGATAAAGGAGTTCACTCCTCTCTTGGGTTACATCTCCTGGTCGAGCTTCCAATGGATCTTTTTAATTATTTTCTCAAAGTGTTAAAACAAAGTGCTTTACAATGCTCAAAATGCGAAATAGATGGCTTCAATGTCTTCAAAACATCCAAAAACCCCTAGTTGAGCTCTTTCTGCCCCTGATTTAGCCAAAAAATGAAGAATTTATCCTCCTGGAAAATTTCCCCTTCAAGCTTGATGTCTTTGTTCTCCAATTCGCACTTGTGTGTGACTAACCTGGATCCCGCAGCGTTACTGGGCCAAAAACCCAGCACACTGCACTGTTCTGGGAAATGGGGCAACTTGTCGAATAGTTAGGGGCCTAGCACCTATTTCCGCAGAGGTGTTGGTTGCATAGGGGCCATATGGCCACGTCCCAACGCCTAGTTTGGACCCCCATCAGATAGTGGATGTCAAGCCCACACAAACGGTCTTATGCTATGGCCATATGGCCAAGTCTTCGCACCTTACGAGATTAACACATTGGCTAACCCATTCCCAGGCCATCGGTTATGCGAAACGGTCGCATGGTAAGTCATATGGGTTGGGGCCTAGCCCCGACCCTTTCGGCATCCAAATAAAAAATATTGCAAGCTTAACTATTAGTGGTAGACTATGTGGTTAATAAATACCCATAGGTGGGATGGTAGCCTAGCCTACGTTAGATCTATCCCACTTGTCCCCAGAGGTCGAGGGTTCGACCCCCATGGACTACCACAAACTTTTATATACGGGAAGGGTGCCATGTGGCAGCTCACAATTGGGCCCCGTGGCACCATACCACTTGCCACTCAAGTGACACATGTCAGCACCCTACTGGTCCATGTACCCTTCCAATCAGCTTGACAACTCAGCATCTCTATATAGTGGCCAATCCATGTCACCTGCCACGTGTGGGACCATACCATGCCACGTCAGCACTGTACGAACTGTACAGTCAGCAAATTTTTGCTTGTTTGGCAAAATGGACATAACACGATATCTCACTCATACGACGTATGTTTGAACCTGTTCAAGTTGCGTTGGGATCTTGAGGACGAGTTCTATGCACTTGTCTGTTTTTAAGCAATTTCGAGCACTTTTATTTTTGAGTAAATTTTGATCCCCTGGATCATCCATTCAGGTTAAATATGGTTATTCGGGCCTTCAAGTTTTCAAAGTAATCATGAACTCTGAAATACTTCTTCAGGACTATTATCCAAGCTTATGCTTCTTCCCCCTTTTTGATTTCCCAATCAAAAGTGRGTGGCTTAGCTTTTTTAAATTCTTCAGGGTCACTGCTCTTAGAGTGCTTTCTTCTCTTTCTTCTCCTATGAGAATGTGAACTAGTCTCACTGCAGGACAGTTCCTGAGCTTTATCCTCCTTCACTAGAGGAATTTTCAAATGCATATTTGAATTTGACATGCATCTTGGCTCCATGTTGGGCCTCCTTGGGAGTGTTTCTTCTTGCATTGTTGCTTTCAGGGCCATGCCTAGGTGTCTCAGATAAACCTTGGGTTTTCTCAGGTTGATGTTTGTCCACATTACTAGATGTTGGCCCAGGTTGAAATTGTCTCTGTATGTCTAACATAATTTGCAGCAGGACTAAATTTATTTCAGTTTGTTTTCCCTTCTCTTTCATCACCCTATCATTATCTGCCTTAAAGCTTTGTAGCTCTGCCATGCGACTCCTCACAGACTCAACTAGATTTGGAGGGGTTTCTATCACTCTCCTTTCACTAGATTATTTTTCTTTGTTATGGGAACTCTCTTCCCACTCATGGTGTGTCATAATCCTTCCTCTTATGGCTTTGTCTGGGAATCCACTGACTAGTTAAGTGTTGATAATCAACAATTTATGTTAGTTGATTATCCACAATTTTATGAATGGTACAGGTAATTTTGTAAATTGAAATTTAACTTCATCAATTTAGTAAGTAACAACAGCATACAGCCCATATTTAATCATGCAAAAAAAACATATAGTCTCATCCCTCCTTTAATTAATAAGATTTAAAAACTCTTTTTGATAGCAATGCAGGGATTCATCCGTCTTGAGATTTGGGATATTATTTATTTACACGGTGTGGAATTCGTTGAATCCCACAAGCTAGGTAAAATCGTGACTCAGGAACCGTCAAATCAAAAGGTCAATCAAGATCCATCGTTAGATTCATGGCATTCATGGTCAAATTCTTGGTGGTGTTATCATACAAATCGGTAAGTGCGGACACAAACTAATCTCCCTAACCTCAACAAGAAATTAGAACAAAACAGAGCAAAATACAAGCTTCTCCTTAGATTTCATTGTAATGTAAACTAGTTTAGAGAGGGACAAATGACATACCATTTAAATGACGCTTGATCCCCGCTAGTGTCGTCCTTGCTCCATCTTTGGATTTGTGGGATGTTGAACATGTTAAGAATCACAAACCAACAAAGAGAGAGAACACCGATAGCTATATTCCAATGAAACCTATGCATAAGATCAAGCAGTTATACAATAAAAATGGAGACACTTTTATAGGGAAGAAATGTATCACTGCATTATATTGATGAAAGTGGATAATACAACCTATGCCTTGATGTTTCAAGGTCCCTTCCAATAACCATTTTCTTCAACACACACAACTTTGCTCCAATGATTTTGATGAAGAGTATTCACAACCTGACTTGGAAAGCTAAAGCAAAGCTATCACAAGTACAATCTTCAACATAATTCTTCATGCATAAGTCAGCCTCAGCCTTTCCCATGAGAGGTCCCTCTTTATATAGGGTGAAATAGGGATGGACAAGGAGATTAGGATGATCCCACTAAATCAGAGAAGCGAGTAAGATCCAAACAGATCGGAGGCCACCTAAGCTTCTAGAAGATTCCCTTCTAGAAGATTCCCTTCTAGAACTTTTGTGAATTTCATCTTTTTCTCTTGTTTGAGCATCGTCGCACCCTATGCACAAACATCATGTGGTGACATCACAGCCCAATTTTGATGCAGTATGCGACAATTAAGCATCGTCGCACCCCAAGCATTTAGCAAGGTGCGACAATCTCCTTTGAAATGGTTTTTAAGAAAAGAAAGATAATTCATTTTCTCATGGAGAAAGTCTCATTTTAGTAGCTTCAAGGAATATAGAAGCGAGTCATGCACATAGCGTCAGTTGATGTAACGTTCCCCGACCATCAACCCACTAGCCAGGCAACGCTACTGTGCGGAACAACATCATTCTCATACTTAATTAATAACATGCATTTAAATCAAATTAAACACATGTAACTCAGAGTAAGCACAAGATTACTGCTAACATAAATAATCCCTGGCATTAACAATAATTCATATGCACAACAGAATACATGATACATATAAGCATCACAGGCATGCAAAAGATAATATTAAGCATAAGCTGATACTTATCTTTGAAACTGTGGTAATCCACCAACTGCGTGTAGACCTTCCACGAACCTCCCATCCTTAGACGATGCTGCTCATCAGGCTTAGCAGTAGGTCACCCACGAGCTGGGACTAAGCTCTAATGGGTAAGGAATCCTAGGCTAGGTAAGGTTTATAGGAAGAATACACGTAAAATAAGGAGGATTCTCTCCCAGGAACCACTTATGCCCACTGCCCACAGACTCTCCTTCCCCACATGCATGTCCCACCCCAAGAGTATACACCTTCTCTGTCACCTAGACAGTCTTTCGGCTGCTAACCTCCCTTGCCTTGGGCTTTAGCAATAGATCGAACCGGAAATCTCTGAGCTTTGTGGCAGCTACAGGGTTCCTTCCAGGAGCTCTCTCCTTCCTCCGCACACTCTCTCACCAAGAGAGAGTCACTCACAGGCTTGGTAAAACCTGCCTCTTCAAAAAAAATCACCTCCCTCACCTGGAGAGAGGTTACACACAGGTCATACAATCGGTTTCCTTAATCTCATTCTCGTACAAAGCAGAAAAACAACAAGGCTCAACAACGAACATACAACAGTAGAAAACCACACCCAGCCAAGAACTGTGTGACCACTACATTCAATTGGGACAACAAACATAGGTTTCCCAAACAGATGACAGACAGACGCTTCAACGTAACAAGGCTGAGCAATTACACGACACTTTGGGTTTCCCCAACCAGCAATAAAGGACAGACTCATGACTCTAGTTTCAGAGATGTGTAATGTGTACAGAGATTCCACACAGATACTCCCACGGTTCAGGTAAAGGATACAACATAAAACACCCAACAGAGGTCGATCGGGAACGCTCGCCCATTCAGACGGAAGATGGAGAATGGACTCCCCGACTCAGGTGATGGATGGAGGAATTGGAAGGTCCAACCTCGGATTCAGGTGATGTTTGGAGGAATGCCCACCCAAATCCCATGCAACAGTCAACGGAATGGAAAGTGAACCCCTAACACAGCTCATTTCCTGGGTTAAATCGCATGCGCTTGGGTCGACACATGTCACCCATGAAGCTGCATGCGTTCCATCAGCATGCGTTCCTCCCCAAGAACTTGGGACAAAACATAGATTTCACATGGCTTTTGGAATAATATTAAAATATTATTCTCAAGGACTTAAGCCCCTAGGCTCAACACTTAGCCTCTCTTTCCAACCTTCCAGCACCCAATCCCTTACCCAGGCTTTGTGGAAGCTTAGTCCCCCATCACTCATTCATCGTGGCCGGTCCACACGCAGAGATGTTTATCTTTATTAATAATGTGCATAGTTACATGTACAAAATTAGGCTCTTGGCCTTCAACACTTAGGCTCCCTGGCCTAATAACTCATAACCCCATCATCTTATATAAACTTAGCTCACCAGCCTAT
>SNQJ01S0037567.1:39184-49947 GCA_010110895.2 Picea sitchensis | reverse complement strand
GCACATGGCACATTCAAGAGGGTCCACGTCACCTTCAACGACGTCATAGGGCCCCACTACTTTCACTTTTCGTTTCGGAGTTTTGGGCATCAGGAGTTCGTGCATCTACACATCTCGAATTTTTGTTTGCTGAAATTCTGAAATTACAATCTATTAATCTACTTGATCCAATGGTCCTAATTCCCCATGATCTGATGAATCAGATCTCGTCAGCATTTCATGTATCAGGATTTCGTGTGTCACAAGGTTGAAATATTTTCCACCTTCATCCTCCCTATTCCTGAAATGTCGATTTCTTCCTGGACAATTAACGGTCTAGATCTCTCTTAGATCGACGGTTGTGATCCAATCGTGAATTCACGTTTTGTGAATTCTCGTGAACTCACCCTTTGACCATTTCAAGTTACGAGTCAACGAAAGGCTGATCACTCTCCATGTGTCTTTTTCGATGGATGGTCCTGATGAATTCGAGATTTCGCGTATCGCGATTTACACACTCCTATAAAACTCCAAAGGGTTTTAAGCCTTGTGCACATTCTCCAGATCTGACGGTCGTGAGGGTTCTCCTTTCCTCCCGAACATATCCTATGGCTCCAACACTTCTGGTGTGGAGTTCTCTCTCTCCCTGTGGCCATATACCACACCGGATGCAGTTTTATAATACTGCTACACCTTTTGAGCTTTGTAACATGGTCAAGTAGCTCGTTGACACTCAAAAACATTCTGAGGTCTGAAAAATATCTATGCTATAGTCTTCAATATCTTCCATATCATCGAATCAATATCTATCTCCTTCAATATAGTCATCTGTTGGCTAGTCCTCCATACACAATTTCTTCTCAAAACCTCAGTTCAAAGGCCACTTATCAGACCCATCTAAGCTCAGCGTTGAAACTATGCTCTGATACCATATTGTAACGTTCCCCGGTCGTCAACCCATTGGCTAGGCAACGCTATTGTGCGGAACAACATCATTATCATACTTAATTAATAACATGCATTTAAATCAAATTAAACACATTTAACTCATAGTAAGCACAAGATTACTGCTAACATTAATAATCCCTGGCATTAACAATAAATCATATGCACAACAGAATACATGATAGATATAAGCATCACATGCATGCAAAACATAATATTAAGCATAAGTTGATACTTATCTTTGAAACCGTGGTAATTCCACCAATTGCGTGTAGACCTTCCACGAACCTCCCAGCCTTAGACCACGTTGCTCATCACTCTCAGCAATAGGTCACCCCCGAGTTGGGACTAAGCTCCATCAGGTAAGGAATCCTAGGCTAGGTAAGGTTTACAAGAAGAATACACATAAAAGAAGGAGGATTCTCTCCCAGGAACCACTTATGCCCATTACCCACAGACTCTCCTTCCCCACATGCCTGTCCCACCCCAGGAGTATACACCTTCTCTGTCACCTAGACAGTCCTTCGGCTGCTAACCTCCCTTGCCTTGGGCTTCAACAACAGATCAGACCAGAAATCTCTGAGCTCTGTGGCAGCTACAGGGTTCCTTCCAGGAGCTCTCTCCTTCCTCCGCGCACTCTCTCACCTAGAGAGAGTCACTCACAAGCTTGGTAAAACCTACCTCTTCAGCAACAATCACCTCCCTCACCTGGAGAGAGGTTACACACAGGTCATACAACCGGTTTCCTTAATCTCGTTCCCATACAAAGCAGAAAAACAACAAGGCTTAGCAACAAACATACAACAGCAGCAAACCACACCCAGCCAAGAACTGCGTGGCCGCTACAGTCAACTGGGACAACAAACACAGGTTTCCCAAACAGATGACAGACAGATGCTTCAACGTAACAAGGCTCAGCAATTATGTGACACTTTGGGTTTCCCCAACCAGCAATAAAGGACAGACTCACAGCTCTAGTTTTAGAGATGCGTAAGGTGTACAAGGATTCCACACAGAGACTCCCACGGTTCAGGTAAAGGATCCAGCATAAAACACCCAACAGAGGTTGATCGGGAACACCTGCCCATTCAGACGAAATATGGAGAATGGACTCCCCGACTCAGGTGATGGATGGAGGAATTGGAAGGTCGAACCCCAGATTCAGGTGATGTTTGGAGGAATGCCCACCCAACTCCCATGCAACAGTCGACGGAATGGAAAGTGAACCCCCAACACGGTTCATTTCCTGGGTTAAATCGCATGCGCCTGGGTCGACACATGTCACCCATGAAGCTGCATGCATTCCATCAACATGCATTCCTCCCCAGGAACTTAGGACAAAACATAGATTTCACATGGCTTTTGGAATAATATTAAAATATTATTCCCAAGGACTTAATTCCCTAGGCTTAGCCCCTAGGCTCAACACTTATCCTCTCTTTCCAACCTTCCAGCCCCCAATCCCTTACCCAGGCTTTGTGGAATCTTAGTCCCCCATCACTCATTCATCGTGGTCGGTCCACACACAGAGATGTTTATCTTTATTAATAATGTGCATAGTTACATGTACAAAATCAGGCTCTTGGCCTTCAAAACTTAGGCTCCCTGGCCTAATAACTCATAACCCCATCATCTTATATAAACTTAGCTCACCAGCCTATAAATCATAATTACAATTCATAATGGAATCGGGGCAAGTCCTTGGGGTATTACAGTTGATCACAGGGGTGACCAAAATAATGTGTAACATAATGCCCCCCAAAGTATGAAGTTGGAACTTGTGACAGCTGAAATACTTTGTAGAATGTGTGTATCGAGAACAAGGAACACATGGGTCGAGAACCTGTAAACAATCAAGCATCTGCATAATAATATACCATTTTCTGAGGTAGGCATTCCCATACTTAGACTACATGTGACTATAATCATAAGTTTCAAGTGATTCATGGCCACCAAATATACACTGTGGATCCATGTCATCATGATTCAGCATAGCCATGAGAAATACATTGTGGATCTATGCTCTAAAAAATCAAATTTGGACATTGCCATGAGACATACACAGTGGATCTATGTGTCAGTACAGACTTATGAATACTCCATCGCAACCTAAACTGATATGGTGAGATTCAGGGTCTTCATTTCCATCATCCCGAAGTACGAATCTAGCCATGTGATTACAGGTGTCAAATTCGAACATGGTAGAAACCACTTGATTACCAGTCATTAATGGATATCGTTAACAAGTGTGATGGAAATCACCATTGATGTCAATGACTCCCAAGGTACTCTAGTACAATCCAACGAATGTGAATTAATGAGATGAAGTCAAACACTCAATGGAATATTCCAATCAAGGGCCAATGATGTGAACCCACTATTGAAAACGAGGAAACCTGCCATTGAGGCATGCAGGTTCCAAGGTACTAAATGATTTCTAAGTCTAGTTCACGGATAATGAGTTGAATTTGACAGGAAAATACTTGTCACATGAGGGCCTTAATGTATCCCCCATAAATGACATGAAATATGTAACAAATTTGAAGTAGATCATAGTACAATGTGATTCAGAATTGACTCGGGGAAGGTCGACATGGTAGGAATTTGAGGACTGCAGATGGTTGACTCGATAGAAGGCTTGTTTAGGTTGAACTTATCTTGAACATATGAACGACGTGACAATTGTCTTGGAAGCATTGAATTAATGAGGACCCAACATATGGACTTGTGGATGGTCAAACGAGAGACAAATGGATTTCCCAACACAGATACAATGATGAAGAGGGGTGTCATGTTCAAGAACGACTTACTACCACTAACACAGATACAGATATACATTTCTTTCCCAATTTTCCCCCACCATTTCTGGCAAGTAACTATTTATTTTTACGCAAGATTGAGGAGGATAACATATGCTTGTAATGTAATCTCATCCTTTGGATGAGTCCCTCGGAGTATTTCTAACAAACCCTATGAAGGATTGGCTTGGTCCCATATGGGTCTTTCGATGCTTGTTTTACGAGTCCAAAGAAAGAAAACTCATGGAGAAATTCTCATTTTAGTAGCTGCAGGGAACAGATAAGTGAGTCATACACATATCGTCAATTGATCACAGGGGTGACCAAAATAATGTGTAATAGAATGCCCCACAAAGTATGAATTTGGAACCTGTGACAGTTGAAATACTTTGTAGAATGTGTGTGTACAGAAAAAGGAACACATCGGTCGAGAACCTGCAAACAATCAAGCATATGCATAATAATATACCATTTTTTGAGGTAGGCATTCCCATACTCAAACTACAAGTGACTCTAATCATAAGTGTCAAGTGAGTCATGGCCACCAAACATACACGGTGGATCCATGTCATCATGATTTAGCATAGCCCGGAGAAATACACCGTGGATCTATGCTCTAAAAACTCAAATTTGGACATTTCCACGAGACATACACGGTGGATATATGTGTCAGTATAGACTTATGAATACTCCACCGCAACCTGAACCGATATGGTGAGATTCAGGGTCTTCATTTCTAGCGTCCCGAAGTACAAATCTAACCATGTGATTACAGGTGTCGAAGTCAAACTTGGTAGAAACCTCTTTATTACCGGTCATTAATGGATACCATTAACAAGTGCGAGGGAAATCACCATTGATGTCAATGACTCCCAAGGTACTCTAATACAATCCAACGAATGTGAATTAATGAGCTGAAGTCAAACACTTGATGGAATCTTCCAATTAGAGGCCAATGATGTGAACCCACTGTTGAAAACGAAGAGACCTACCATTGAGGCATGCAGGTTTCAAGATACTAAATGATTTCTAAGTCTAGGTCCTGGATAATGAGTTGAAGTCAACAGGAAAAGACTCGTCACGTGAGGGATTTAATGTATCCCCCATAAATGACATGAAATATGTAATAGATTTGAAGTAGATCAGAGTACAAAGTGATTCAGAACTGACTTAGGGAAGGCCGACATGGTAGGAATTTGAGGACTGTAGATGGCCGACTCGATAGAAGGATTTTTTAGGTTGAGATTATCTTGAACATATGAACGACACAAAAATTGTCTTGGCGGCATTGAATTAAGGAGGGCCCAACATATGGACTTGTGGATGGTCAAACGAGAGACAAATGGATTTCCCAACCTGGATACAATGAGGAAGAGGGGTGTCATTTTCAAGAGAGACTTACTATCACTAAAACAGATACATATATACATTTATTTCCCATTTTTCTCCCACCATTTATGGCAAGTACCTCTTTATTTTGACGCAAGCTTGAGGAGGATAACATATTCTTGTAATGTAAGCTCATCCTTTGGATGAGTCAACGGAGTATTTTTAATGAACCCTAGGAAGGAGTGGTTTGGTCCCATATGGGTCTTTCGATTCTTGTTTTACGAGTCCAAAGAAAGAAAACTCAAGGGTTTTTCATGTTTAGAGAGTCTCAAAAACACTTAAAGAAAACTCCAAAATGTCATTTTTTGTAAATTAGTCTGACGAGACCGAAAAAGAGATAATCTACGACTCATCAAACATTTTCTTCAAATAATTTAACGAGTGTGAAAAGAACAAAGTCGCTCGGCAATCTCTTCATGTTTAGAGAGTCTGAAAAGAGCTTAAAGGGAACTTCAGGGGGTGCCTTTTTCGTATAACCTTTACGAGTCCGAAAAAGTGATAAAAGTTTACTCGATTACATTCTCAGGTATTTAGGAGCACGAGAAAGAACAAAGACTAAGCTCGAGATTGTTTTAATTTTTGCGCAAGCTTAAAACAAAACAAAACTATGCTTGGGATAGATTTTATTTTTACACAAGCTTAAAACTAAACAAAACTATGCTTGGACCTAGTTTCATTTTTACACAAGCTTGAACTAGAGGAAACTATGCTTGAGGTAGGTGGTTTCATTTTTACACAAGATTGAACCAGATAAAACTATGCTTACAACTTCCCAATGCATCATCCAGGGATGGTTGGTACTCTGCCCCCAGCTTAAGAAGGTAGCAGCGTAACTTCAACATGAATTCTAGAGGTTGTAATCATTTCCCCCTGAGCTTTGTTTCATCTAACAGCATAGGTGGACGAAATGAAGCTTCAAATACTATATGTAACAAAATACTCGACTCAATCTAAGAGGGGGGGAAATCTATTTCATTTTTTAAACGAGCTTGCCACAAGAAAATAACTATGCTCATAACCTTTGTTTCATTTTTTAACGAGGTTGCCACAGAGACACAAAAACTATCCTCGTAGCCGGTTTCATTTTTTAACGAGCTTGGAATCAGAAAAACATGTTCAAATCTCTCTTATTGATCATGGATTCCAAGAGGATGATGCTCTGGAAGGACACCATGTCAAGGGATAAAACTTGGTCATGGCTTCCAAGAGATATCCACTTAATGGAAGAAACACACTCTAGAAGGAAGATAGGTCGAGAGTCACGATATGGGAAAGGAGGTCAGGCTCCAATAGCCCTACCGAAGAGATCGCCATGTCAACTATTGGATCCAAGTCATAAGAGATTGAGCTTACATTGAGAAACTCATCTGCATTGACAGCTGAATGCATGGGAGACAATGCCACATAATTGATCTATGGTGGGCGAGATATCATTTGCATATAAGAACCATTCTGGGAGGTTGTTGGGTTGATAATCAAATCAAGGCCAACAAAGGAGAGTTGATCAATAGTCAGAACTCTTTCATCATGAGGGAAATATTTCACATGAAAAAGAGTGGACGCGATATCTTTCATGGCATAGACATAATCTTGCCCAAGCAGTAAATTGAAATCCAAGGGGTCTTGGACTACCATGACGTCAATAAAGACATTCTTCGCTCCCAAAGTTACCAGAAGCTGAGGAAGGTTCCCTAAAGGTTGATTGTTTCTTCTGTTAAAATGTAAACGATTCTGCGTAACTAGCACAAGCTGAGGATAACCCAAATCTTTCCAAGCAATAGAGGAAAAAATACTAACAGACGCACCTTCATCTATCAGCATCTGAGGAATGTCCCAACCACAAACCTATATTGTAATCTGAATAACGTCTCGTCCTTAAGAAGATGGCTACACTTACAAATTATGCAAGGACACTTGGGCTTGCGGGTTGTTTGGGTGATCTTGGCATCATCAACACTCCCAGCATGATTATCAGTAACTGGTGGTCTTCCAACATGTCCAACAGTGGTTAGAGGTTTAGACCCTTGGTTATTTTTCTTCTTCTTAATCTTCCTTTTCTTCTTCTTCTTATCCACTGGGTTACTAGCTTCAGATCTTTCACTCGGCAAAGAATATGAAACAGAAGAAGTCCTTGCAAGTGAAGAAGAGGAAGAAGATCTTACTGGTGAAGAAGGAGAAGGATCAACATGAGGGTGATTTTCTTTGGAGGAAGTGCTTACAACTAAAGCACTTGCTGCATTTGATATTACTGGAGTGGAAAACAACCATAACAGCAATCCAATTGTAAGTCTTGGAAGGCTCAAAGTAGCGATGTAAGGAGGACCAATGTTTCAATAAGAAGGAAAAAGAAAAGGTGTCCCCAGAGTAGGGGTTGTTTCGTTGGTCATTCTGGGAATTGACTCCATTAAACACAGATCCAACCTAGAGTCTGCTAAGGAAAATAAACAACACACACTAAAAATCTAAGAAGCAAGCAAACAAACAAAACCTTCTCACAATGAACGCACTAGTTGGTGATGAAATCCAATGTCACAGGAACAATGTAAGAAGGGGATGAGATAGAGCAGGAGGAAAAGTTACGTTGACGACCTGCTTAACGAACTTACACCTTGGTGCAAGATCCCACACATAATCATGGGTATACCCTCCAAGGAGCCCGAGTGAGTTTGGCCAACGTTGATTCCAAGTACCGTGAAGACTTTCCCTTCCACAGTCACCTCGTGTAGAGACCCTAAAGAGATAGGCTACTAAGGTTACCAATTACGACAATGATGCATGGGGAAGCAGTCGACAGTCTGATCCACATGCAAGGGCAGGGTATCTAAGCCTGAAATCGTCTCGAGAAGGTCCACAGCGAATTTTCTTCTCAAGTGACCCCCAATAATGCGTGCAATCTCTACACTAAGACCAACAAACCAGGGTGAGTAACTTTGTCGGCCCTAATGCGACCTCGTGATTGACCCTTGTGTTAGAAGTGATTCCCAGGAAAAAATGTAGTAAGTGGATTTAACACTCGCTAGCATAAGATTATATGTTTGTTTACATCTTTGGAAAGTTCTCTTTCACAAATATTCCAAAACCCTACACCCTAAGCTAATGTAGGTTTGCTACCAGAAAATACAAAAATGTCTAATCAATTTTTATAAGCACTTTATTTTAAGGTTGTTATTTACTCAAGAGGAAAATAGTGTGGACTAGATGATGTTTTAACCAGCTCTAAACAATGCAAAGAAATGAGAATGCAAATATTTCACTTCAATGAAACCTATATTACGAGAAGGAGAAAATTTGTATCATTCCCAGATGCACAATGTCCGAAAATTTTATTAAACTCATCAATATCAAGAACTTCAAGAAATAAGACAAAGAGATTGTACACCAATACACGATTCTTGCCCCCCAAAAAAAACCATGCAATTTCACTACTTCAAATGCAAAGATGCCCCCAATCTAATGCAAAGCAAGAAATTAATTTTTTTTGTTTCAAATATAGCTAAAAACAATAACAAATCACTCTAAAAAAAAGCAACCCAAATCAATTTTCTATTTTAACACGAACTATTCAATAAAAGAAAAATAAGTTCTTCCACTAAATAATTCTAAAGAAAAAACAATGCTTTGTAATGGAAAGACACTCAAAGGAAGAGATCAAATATTTCAAAAGCACACAAGCTAAAACAAACAAAAGAAAGCTAAAATCATATTCAAAGACTAAAAAACAGACTGTAATCAAATTATAATCAAACCCAAAAATTCACCCCAAAACCATATTTAAGATCTGGGCAAAGAGAAAAACAAATTGTCACTCAAAAAAATTCTACAAGAATCATCGCAGGCTGCAGAAGAGCACAGTGCGACTATCAAGGATCATCGCAGGAAATGGGAAATACACAGTGCGACATCGTCGCTCTGGTTTTCACAATAAAAGTGTGACGATGAATGAAAATAAGGGGGAAAATGAATAGAGGACAGAGTTTCCCAATGAATTTTCAAGACCAAGGAATCAATATGGATCACCCAATGACTTAGAGAATGAAATTAACCAAAACCAAGAAAGCTAAAAGAAAAAAATAAAGAAAAATCCAAAACAGGACATTCCCTATTATGGTATCAAATTTTTTTATCGGACAAATTGCTAAGTGAGGACACAAATTAATCTCCCTAACTTCAACAAGAAATTAGAACAAAACAGAGCAGAATACAAGCTTCTCCTTAGATTTCATTGTTGTTCGACAACACAGGTATTCCAGCAGAGGCCGAACACCTTCAGTAACCACTCACATAACCAGATCAAAGATAAACAGACCGATGTTTTCACGTGGTAAAACCCCTATGGGGAAACATCCATGGCCCCAACCAACGTGGCCACTTGGAGTAGTTTATTAATGAAAAAGAAAAATATTACAGAGAGATTTTGCAAGAGAGTTTCTCACAATCGATCATCGGCAAATGACCCTCCATGCTCTTTAAATAGATATCATGGACCAATCAGGTGTTAAGCCATGGATCAATGGTCGTTAATGTCGAGGAGAGTATGAACTGTCGGATCACTCTATATCGGGAACATATCGCAACCGTCGGATTTCCTAGCTACTAATGCATACTAAGGAAACACACTAAGAAACACACTTTTACCTAATGACACATTAGACCAAGTAGTTCTTAACTAACTCCAAAGTGTCTAAATATCCTAACATCCCCCCTTAAGAACAACTTCGGATAGGATTGAAGGATTTACAATGTTGCACAATAGGAGAAGGAAGGGGGCATTAGAGCCTATCCCCCCTTAATGACAACTTCTTGAACTCCTAACATAGATCGAAGTTTGGAAAACTTCGCTTCTGTAAGAGACTTTGGGAAAATGTCTACAACTTGATCTTTTGTAGGGAAAAAGAGCACTTCAATAACTTGATCATGAATGAGCTTTCGGATGAAGTGCATGTGTAGCTCGATGTGCTTGATGCGTTGATGTTGAACTGGGTCTTTGGCGATCTTGATGGCACTCTGATTGCCACACCAAAGGTTGGTCGGATACGGCTGCTCGAATCCAAACTCTGAAAGGATCTATCGAAGCCACAAGGCTTCTTGAGTTGCATTTACCACTGCTCGGTACTCTACTTCTGCTGAAGAAAGAGAAATAGCATGTTGTTTCTTACAGGCCCAAGTGACAGGTCCTTAACCAAGGCTGAAAATATAACCTGCAGTAGAATTCTGATCATCGGGGTCGACGACCCAATCCGAATCAATGGAACCAACCAATAAGGGATTCCCCCCTGAACTGTAATGTATCCCGAACTGAAATGTACCACAGACATAGCGAAGTATCCTTTTAGTTGCTTTCCAATGGCTTTCATGGGGTGTTTGCATATACCAAGAAACAAGACCAACAACAAAGGAAAGATCAGGACGGGTATGAGTCAAGTATAAGAGGCTACCAACTAACTTATGGTACAGGGTGGAATCAACTTCAGGAGAAGTACAGGTGGCAGTAAGATTGACTCTAGACTGGAAGGGAGAAGGGGCTAGTTTACAATCATCCATGTGAAAGCGATGAAGAAGGTCACAAGCATACTTAGACTGGGAAAGAAAAATTCCTTCATTGGTTTGCAAAACTTGGAGGCCAAGGAAATAGTGCAAAAAGCCTAAGTCTGT
>SNQJ01S0037567.1:6049-34543 GCA_010110895.2 Picea sitchensis | reverse complement strand
AAGAAAAGAAAGATAATTCATTTTCTCATGGAGAAAGTCTCATTTTAGTAGCTTCAAGGAACAGAGAAGTGAGTCATACACATATCGTCAGTTGATCCCAGGGGTGACCAAAATAATGTGTAACAAGTGGGTAAGTGAAAATCGTGATTGTTGATCATGTTCAGATAAACGATCGACGTCTTGAAAATAGGTTTGGATTACACTTAAGGATCGATGATTTCGATGAAAAGCGCACACAAAAATCACACGTGAGTTAAAAAAAATGGTTACTTTGCGCTGGTGGTTTTGGAATATCCACTAAGGGACACGTGGTGTTCAACAATACCACAGTTGCACTCTTGAGAGTGGTTTCAATACTACATCTCGACCTCCCGCTATACTACAGGGAAATACCACTCTGTGAAAATTGGTAAGGCACTCAAGGCATAAGCGTTGGTCATGTGGCTTGGTGTTAACAAACCCTTATGAATAGGATAAGTAGTGTGCCCTCCCCTTTATAAACCCTCTAATATAATTTGTTCGACTCTTTCGGAGCCCAATCAAGACAAGTGTAGTTTATGCTCTTATACCACTCTATAACACACCCAAACCCCTAAGTAGGTTTTAAGGGCATGGGGTATTAAAACTTTGTTTCCCTTAACCGACTCAAAATTTCCTTTCGATGGCATAGTCATCTTTTGCTCATCAAGAGCTTTCCGACGACTGCAATTTTTCTCAAAACTGAGCTCCAAATCAAAATTTATGGCTTCTCAAGTTTATGGCCACTTTACTACTACATGTCACCCACGTGGCACTCTATCACACGTGTCTTCCTACGTGGTACTGACGTGGATTTCCTTCTACATGAACCATGCTTCATGGCGCAAACATATCAAATCTCAGTCAACTTTATCAGATAGTTGTTGTTTCCTTATATACCTATCGAGATCCTCTCATCGGAGTGTTCCCATGACGTTTCACTTTGCACCCTCCAACTACCGACTCTGAAGGCTTCCCTCCTCCAATAGATTAGACAGTCTTAGGGACTTGGAGACAGACGGTTACGGTTTCTTCAAATTTCTACAACTATACCTCGTACTCTTATCACGCAACACCATCCATGTAGGACACATAAAACTAATCGCCACCAGACACGTGGCAGTCATATTCACCACAGAAGTTCACCTACATGTGCTAAATCACCATGCTACGTGGCACTTTCTATTATTCTACACGTGGTATTATCTGCGTCATGACATGTGGCAACCCCCCCCCTGTTGTTCCCTAGGCCTTCGCCTAAATACTGGCAGTCTTGATCATCCGCGGATCCCTCAACCTAGAAATATGGTCTATATTTCCCTCTCGAATTCATCCCTTAGAGTTTATCACCAAATTCCACTCCGAAATGCACCTTCCTACGGATGGTTTAGATCCCTTCTCCATAGATCTAACAAACAGGGTTTCGGGAAAGTCCTCTATTTCTCCCAGCCACCACCTCGTACGAACCTTGATCTTGGGCCACTCTTACACATGTCACCCCTAAACCCCATCGTCTATCGAGTTGGCGAGATACGTGGCACTCACATCGTGACTCAATCATATCCTCGCTCGACCAAAGGACCATGACACATGGAAAGACTATAGTTTGACACATGGTCCTCCACGTGGTCTTGACATGGCATACACATCGTCGCAAAATCACTTGGCTTACCCATTTAGGTTATGATAGTTGTCCTTCCCATGCCATGCTAGCCACCAGGATAGCACCTCTGTCATCCTAACATCACTTCTTTTTCATCAAAATTCACTAAAGGGTAAGGTGAGGCCCACAACATATCAATGGCTAGCAGGCATCATGGCTTCTCTTCGATCAACGACCCATATTAAGCCTCAGAGTCAAGCCTTTCTGGTATCCATGATCACTTTGAATGGCCTTCTCCGAAGAATGGTCGAGATTTCCCTATCTCGTGTATCTGACGATTCAGGTTTGACGACACTTGCACTAGGGTATGATTTGACAGAGACTCCCCCTTGTTCTTTCCGTAAAATCATAGGCTGACACGTCTTCCATCTAGACACGTTGGTGATCCTGATCAACATGACATGTCAGGCTGACATCACCTCTTCTCATATTCTCGTTCAACATGACCCATTATGATCTACGACGGAGGTTAATCCTAATTTATTCCCCGATGTATGGCCTAGATCGTCCCTTCAACTCCCCTTTTTAGAATGCCTCCACTTTGGCATCCAATTTCATTCTGACCAGAGAACTCCAACCACATTCACCGGGACATATCTAATGTTCCATAATCTTCCATGGACACCCTCCTATAGTTCAATGCGCCTCGTTGATTTTAGAGTGCTTACTCCATGGGATTCATATCTAGCTCTGATGGAGGGTTAGGATCTCACTGTTCCTCCAGATCGATGGTCGAGATCATATCTCACCTCTGCTCCAACAGGGGCCTAGATTTAACCACCGTGCCAAATCAATGGTCACGATCCTCCGAGGTGAGTTAGGGTTTTTCCTCTGGCTTACTATTCCGGTCCAAGATTAGCCACTTTCACGAGTTTTCCTCTGATTCCTTTACAAGACTTTTCGAGTCTCAGGGACCTCACGCTTTCTCAAGGCACTCTAAGGTTTTCCAGGGTCTCTTTACAATGCCCCATTTGTGAAGAAATTGTTACTTTTGGGCTTTCCCACACCCCGATGTAAGGAATACATGCAAGTATATATAAATTTATATGAGAAACATTACAACGATGCATACAATAAGTAGGGACTTCTTTCCACTCAGGTTAGAGAACGGATTTAGGTTATACACGCGCATGAAGACTATATAAGCTCATATTATTTTAATATTTATTAGTCACGCAAGCTTTATCACAGACATATATTTGCAGTTATATTACATAAGACATAGGCTACCTACAGTTATGAATATGATACTTTTTATGCAGATACATATTCTATGCAAATTTCAGGACATCTCCAGAATACACAATTAAACTCAAAAGTTGAGTATTCATGTATGAAAGTGTCATATTGTTCATTCAACCATACATGCATTTAAATCAATACATGGAGATAGACTAGTTACTTATCTACAAAAATTGAGATATGTTGGTTACTACTGAAGGGTGACTCGCTCTCCACCCAACCATAGGAAATACTGCACTAAACTCTGCTAGAGCCAACCACCCTCGAGCTAGGGTACGAAGCCACAAGAGGATTTTATGCAATATTTTTCAGGGAGTGTCTGTTAATTTGTCTCTCTCTTGTTACCTGGACTACATATCTACCTTTGTCTAATTCCATTGTTCTCATTCTATGCCCATCCATGTGTGTCATCTTGTTGTCCCTGTGCCCTTATTTTCTTGTCTTCTCCCCCAATACCTCGCAGGTTGTGCCAAAAGTTTCTCAAGGGTACTCTTCCCATCCTTCCTTAATTTTTCAAGGGAACTATTCCAACTACTACCTTGACTGATAATCAATTTCAAGGGCTAAGGATAGTTCAAGTCTGCACTATTTTAATTAGACAGGGTACTGCCCGGCAGAGGCATCTCAATTAGCCATTTCCTCCCTCTTGCACCATTCCCCTTGTGGCATCGTAACCTGTGAAGGCCATCCCTTCAGTAGTATTTCAACATTTCTCAGTTGCATTAAAAATCAAATATGCACATTACAAAATAAATTAAGGTCCATTGTCTTCCCATGATCACATAACATATTTGTTTATAGTTTGTTCATGATAATACTTATATTTACAGATTGGGGGAAACATGGGTGTTACACTTTCACTTGGAACGTCAAATTTTGGTGAGACCTAGTCATTGCAAATAAGACATATCATATTAATATAGGCCAAAATTTCATAATCAAAGGGCCAAAATTTTAGAGATACATCACGACAAAGGACTACCAGAAAGACAATCTTAAAATTAGGGTTTTAAAGGTACGTAACTTGAAATTGGCATAACGCTTGATTGGAAGATCTATTTTGTTGATTAAAAATTTGTGACAAAGTGAAAAAAGAGGAGTACTATTATTATCTCGTATGACTAAGGGTATTCCAAAAATTGCATCACAAATTAAACCTCTAGAAAGCTCATCCATGATTCATGAAGAAAATGAAGAGATACATAACCAGCTATCCAAATTGGAGGACCAACTTAATGAATTGAATGTTAGGCCAATAACAAGTAATGATTTGGTAAACACACAAAGACAAATACAAAACATGGAATATATGGGGGGGAAATGGTGAACAAATGGAAAATAACATGGATGAAAATATGGAACAGATGGAAAAAATAGGGAACAAATGGAAAAGAAGATGGATGAAAATATGGGAAAAAATAGGGAACAAAGAGAAAAGAAGATGGATGAAAATATGGAATAGATGGAACACAAGTTGGTGACCAATATCATACAAACCCTAGATGGGAGGATTCCTAAAAGTGACACTATGATCGAAGAGACTCATGAAAATAAAGGTAGCATTCATGTTGAACAACCTTCTAGTAATAAGCATTTTTTAGGTGGATTTAACTCTAATAGTGGGGTTAATTATGGATGGGCTCCTAATGGTTTCAAATTTCCCAAGGTTGAATTAAAGAAGTTTGATGGAACAAAAGTATTTACATGAGTGAACCAAATAGAACTATACTTTGAATTGTATAATAGTATGGATGATAAGTAAAGGATTTCCTTACAAACCTTGTACTTAGAAATAAAACCATGTTGGTTGTGGAGCGTGATTATCTTCCTGATCCAGAGGTCTTTGTTTTCAACCATGTTTATACCCCATGAAGATTTTACACCCCGGAAGAATGTACACTCCTCCACGCGGGGGAGTGCAAGCACTCTGAAGAATGTACACCCTCCACGGGAGCAGGTGGGGGCTGTCTCCCACGGACCTGTGTTGCCTCCCATACTCTAGGGTTCGGGGATGCCCCATGAGGCCCTGGTGGGTGAAGCCCCGGCGAAAAAAAAATTCATTGTAAATGTATTGTAATGCAACTGAATTAATTCATTATGGGCTGCAGATCTTACTTGGCAGATAAGCTATGTTAGGGTTTTTCCTGGTAGGAAGGAAACCTCTCATGAGGGGTCGTACATGGCTATGTATCATTGTATCTGAGCGGAGGAATCTGGGAGAGAAATAAGAGGAAGTTACATTGGGTTTTTTTTGTAGGTTGTATTCCTTTATTTGTTGGATAATAATAAGGAAGGGGACTTGAAATTTCTTCTGGATGAGCCCATTAATCAAAGTGTCCAAATGGTATCTGTGTCTCTTTTATATTTTGTATCTTCTATGTATTTAATTTCTTTTCAGTATTTTATTTTTATTTAATAAATTGAACTTTTCTAAACAATCGTATCATGAAATAAAGGTAACTCGTAGGGAAAGAGGGTTCATGATTCAAGTGGGAGCAATGGCTAAGATGGAAATTTTAGGGTCGAAATTTAACGGCCAAAACCATAGCGTTGGCGAAGATGCAAATGGAATATTTATTTATATTTATAAGGATCATTCCTACCATTGGGTGGAATAGAAAATAATTTGATGGCCATGAAGGATGAAGTATGGGATATTCTTGACAGAAAGTTTCTAGGAACGATACGACTGAGTTTGGAAGTGTCCATGGATTTCAATATTTTGAAAGAAAACACAACGTATTTGGAGTTTATGGACATATTACAAATTGTATGAAAACCTCACTGGCCAAATACTTATAATGAAGGACATTTAATGCAAAGATGTCGGGTTGCGGGTCTGCTTGGTACCATTGAAACAAATTTAATACTCACTAACTCCAACAAGTCTAAAAAGTGGAATTTGATGATGAGTCGAAATACCTTTATAATATTGAAGTTCTATTTCCGTAAAGATGGAACGGTTTGGTCATGGTTGTGGGCACGGTCCAATTAAACTCTATTTATGCCGGTTTTATCCTTAAAGTATGTTTAATAAGCATGTGAGACATCAAAATGCAACATGGAGAATGTTAATAAAGAATAAAGGAGGTCAAACCATAATTATTGGAAGGGAAGATCCAAAACCATATTTGGAAATATAGAGTGTTGAAATTGTGGGAAGAAAGGACATCCCAAGAAAGAGACTGCTATTGGTGAGCTCCAAAGAAACAAAGAGATGGACAGCAGGAGAAAAATCCTCGAAGCTGTTGTGATGTGTTACAAGATGCTTTGGATCTTTCCTCAGAGATAATATTTATGTGTCTTGGGTGGTAGATTCAGGGCTTCATTTCATGCCACACCCCATAGGGAACGTTTTCTAGATTATGTCTATGATTTTGCCTAAGTCTACTAAAGTGATGATGCACCAAGCCAAACTTGTTAACGGGTACATAAAAATAAAGCAAAGCAATGGAATCCAATGGTTGTTGAAACAGGTAAATACATGTTCCAGATCTATGAAAAAATCTAATTTAACAGGGAAATTGGAAATTGAAGGTTGTATATCCATATTTACAGATTAAGGTGTGGAAGATCACCAGCACGCCGAAGTGATGAAAAGTATATGACGGGTAGGTAAGACATTTAAGGGTACCGTGAAATCGACTTCTCTATCTCTCTTTACCTCCCACCATGCCCATCAGGCATCATAGGCTTGGAAACATGAGCGAGAAGGGCATGTGTATATTCTACAAAGAACTGTCATGATCTTAAACAAATTGATTTGGTATTTTGTGAGCATTCCGCCATGTCAAGAGAGTCATTTTCTCAAAGTTAGAAAAGAAAATAAGAGTGGCAAGGTTATGAACTGACTCCAAGTGTATCATCTCTTGGTGGATCTCTCATTATTATGTTACTTTTATTGATGAGCAACTAGAAAACCGGCCATTTACCCTACAAAAAATCATAGTTTTTAACCCCAAGAAAATGAAAGCTTTGGCTTCGAGAATGAGACAGAAAAGGTTGAAGTGTCTCCATTAGACAATGGAGGCACATGCTGGGAGCCTGGATGATTACCGTCATACCATGGGATTTGCAGAGAGAATACACCTACAACACAGTGAAAATGGTGCCTGAAAGGATGAACAAAGGACAATCATGGACAAAGGTAAGGAGTGAAGAGATTGCATGGTCACCTCACAGGACATTATTGTTTGCTTAATAAATCAGGAGACCTTCAAGTTTCTTTGGATGGTGTACCCAAAGGGATGCATGGACAGGTAAAAGGTAAACTATTATCTTTTGAAGACTCAGCTGTGAAACATTTTTTCATATTGATGCAGCGAACAAAATAGAACAAAGTTTGAGGTAAAATCCAAGAAATGTACCATTATTGGATACACAAATACAGATTTTGTTTATCGCTTATGGGATGGCTAAAACCAGCAAAATCATGAGGAGTATAGATGCTTGGTATCTAATGAAGGCTGTACAAAGACTCCCAAATGTGTGGAAAGAAACGGTTAAAAGAAACCACATACAATATTAGCACTGAAAATAAATTCCAAAGGTACTAGAAAATCAAATGTACAAATAACAAGAGCAATAGGTACCCCAAACTCTAAGTGTTGTTAGAAGATCTACCAGCAGGAATCCCATGAACTATACTCTCCTTCATTACATTATCTATTGTTGACTGATTCCAGTGAAACAGAATGTTATGAAGAAGCAATGCATGTAGACACCAAAAAGAAGTGGAAAGGCATGAAAGAGGAAATGGATCTTGGTGGGGCAATCCACCTAGATTGGTCAGCTTCCTACATATACTGCTAATGTTGCCTTACAAATTGAAGGAAAAATATGGAGGCAAAAAAAAAGTCGTGCATAAGGCTAGACTCAAGCAAACACAGATGCATTTAGGGCTGTAATTTCATAATAAATTTAGGGCTTCCTAAATTTTTATTGGGCAAATTTTTCAGGACAGCTACTTTAAAACTTATATCATTAGGGGCCCGTACCTATTTTTTAGGGTGTAATCGTGGTGGCTGTGGGGAAGTTAGCCCTCTTGTTTTTAGGGAGAGATTATGAAAAATTATATTTTCCTGCCATTTCTCGAGAGACAAAGCTTCCATTAGCCAAATTTCTAGAAGTATGGGAATTTTTGATAGCTTCCTTCACTCACTGGTAAAATCGGGGCCAGGCTCACCCCACTACTTTTGTGGTATAAGGCATTAGTGTTACATTTTGGCCTCCCTTTGCACCGGGTGGAGAAATTGTATAAGATCTACCCAAAGCCCAAGTTTAAAAATAATAGCTTTGTTACTTGAACTGTCTATTCTGGAGAACTACAAGAGTTCACCCAGCACCATCCTGAAGATTCCACCCTGGGGCAACGCTTTACATATATTGAATTTTCGATTTTATTTCCCCTCGGTCGTAATCTGGAAAAGGGTAAGAGACGGTGGTCACCGCCCTGCTGGAACCGAATTTGTTATGCTTATTAGCCCGGTGGAGCTCGTCGAAAGGTAAAAACTAGGGATGGTGTCACATGAGGCTGTGGGTGAATAATTGACAGGCTCAAACAATTGACAGTAACAATTACCACCGGTCCTTTATTCTGCCACCCATCCAAGATATCAACTTTCAAGAGCTGGTGAATTATGACTACCAAAACATTTCAAACTTCAGGTTGTTGTTTATATCATGTCTCTTTCTTTTTTTTCCACATTGGAAAGGTGCTGTGTTTGGAGACAAATGGATTATTCAACAGGCAAGCCATTTTTTCGTGAGCAACACACTTCACTCCGTTTTGAAGTTTGTGTTTTAGATTAGATTGGCTATCCACTTGTTGTCAATATTGCCATTTTTAAAAAATATGTAGAGAGTCTTCAAGTCAGCACTAAAGCAGATATGATATCCCTCCTTGCCTATGCGTGGAGTGTTTGTCTGTCCTCTCTTTTCGCCCTAGGTGTAGTGATCTTCATGTGCCATCGTATATCTGATTCTAATATAATATAAGCAAGATTAGTCAGCAGTACTTACCGTGACATAGTTTGTGTCACAACTATGTAGTATGTACATAACCCCCATTGGGGCAAGCACCTTAGCACATGCAACCTCCTCTTTTCTACAAATCCATTGTTTCCAAGCCCACAACCTAATTATCTCAATTCGTATGGTTTTCCTTGAAAGACATTGCTTGTGACATGTATTTTTTGTATTATTTAAGAGGCTATAAATAGGAAAATAACTATCACAACTACCATGGTAGCCAGGCTAGCCAACACAACAAGTTGTATCATGCCAAAGAGAATGAGAAAAATTCATTGGACCTTTGAATTGGCATTGCCCTGCTTCCGTATAATCTCCAACCGTGATGAGCCAACAAGATCTCTGAGACACTCTGTAATGCTGGTAGCAAACACGGGCCCAAACAGCGAAATTACTGACCCACTGTTGATGGAAAGTCTCCAACTCATACTCACCCATTGCTCATGTACAAAACTAATGTGACCATATAGGCTTAACCATCGGTCAGGAGATCTCCCTCCGTGAATATCCAAATCAGATCAAACCCCTCTCCACCCTCAAACTCTGGAGAGCAATTACATTGCAGTGCCACATTTGTTAGACCATCACAAGTCTCTCAAGGAGATGATCAACCCATAAATCATACATTTTGTCCTAAGAGTCCTATTTGTTCTATCACTTTCCATTTGCATAAGAATGCACACCAAGTGTAGGTTGCATAACTAGGTTTACAACATCAACTCTACATCTCTAAGAGAACATTCTCTCCCTCTATCTAAAGCCCTCCACACATGTTCCTAATAGAGTATGTTACTAAATCTAGATTCAAACCATTTTCCTCGATGGTGTTAAGATATCATGCATTTTTGCAACTTGGTGCAACCTCCTTAAGATATCATGCTTTTTGCAGCTTGGTACAAACTCCATGATTGGAAATGATAGCATTGGAAGTATCCAAATCTGTATCTAAAATCTTATCTCCAATTCTGGAAAGCGATATACTATTCCTGTGGGCAATTTACATTTGTTGTAGACTATCAAAAACTATCAGCAGTTTTGGACCGTCTCAAAAGACCTTGAGTTTTTCTATCTCTCTGCTTTTGTTTCTAATTTTTACTGACATTATGAGGATAATCTTATGAATCAAGTGGATTGATACTCCCTTTCCTCACAAGTTTCACGCCTATCCACCCTCCCAAATTTGTGTACACTCAAAGCCATTGTGTCAAGGTAAAACACAAAATATTCCGGATTCCATGAGGTTAAATTTTAAAACCCTGACAGGCATATTGGCATCCATGTGAGAAGAATGAATGTCCCCTAATTGTGACAAAAGTGGGAAACAATCAGTGCCCAAACTGGTGCCTATGACAACAGTAATTTCGATGGAAAACTTTTAACAGGTTCTTTTAGTTCATTGTTCCTTAGAATGAACTCCTTTTCAGGATGAATTTCTAGGTCTTCAGGGGTGAAATCTGTGCATTCCATTGCCAAGTGGCAAACCATATGGCTCTAAGGGAACCAACATATCTATTGTCCCCATAAATGATATTTAATCCTAAATTCCCGAGGAAGATCCTTAATATCATTATGACCCACCAATAATATTTTCTGTAATCCCTAGTCTCTATCTTCACTCTTGAAAATTTTGTATATGTTAACATGTGGCAAATAACCACTTCTCCTCACTGCCAAGAAGACCTGCCACCAAAGAATCATAGTCAAGCCATATATATTTGAATCTAACATTTTTCTACTTTTACATTTCCAGGAAAGTTGGATGATGGAAAATTGTTTGTGTATCTTTCTCCCAGCTCCAAATTTCACATTACTCGAACAAGGATCAACAGATCCCTTGCTTCGTTCTATGTGCTATAAATTTATCTTGTCAAACATTGAGTCTTTTAGCTCTTCAACCGCACTAACAATTTTTTTAGCATGTGTATGGCACAGTCAGATGCCATTAAGGGTATTCCCCACATATCATGAACCTCTTATTTCCGGAGGCATAACAAATAGCCTTGATTGATTTTCCAAATAACTGACCTTGTGATACCCTCTTCCAACAATATTGATGATCTCAAAAGTAGAACCAAGTAAGTCCCCTTCTTATCAAATTTCACTGGACCATTTAATCCTATAAAATTAGTTTGTTACAATATCTTCAGCAGTTTTGGACAGTCTCCAAAGACCTTGAGTTTTTCTATATCTGTTTTGTTTCGCTGGTAATCGGATATGCTGGCCGAGGATAATCTTGTGAACTGCTGTGATTGATACTCCCTTACTCACAAGTTTGTCAGCCATCCACCCTCCCAAATTTGCACTCAAAGCCATTGTAGCCAAGGTAAAACACAAAATACTCCAGATTCCGTGAGGTTAAATATTAAAACCTGATTGTAGTATGTTGGCATCCATGTGAGAAGAATGAATGTCCCCCACTTTTGTCACAATTGGGGAACATTCATTCTTCTCACATGGAATAGTTTTAACAGGTTCCTTTAGTTCACTGTTCCTTAGAATGAACTCCTTCTCTCAGGACGAATTTCTAGGTCTTCAAGGGGTGAAACCTGTGCATTCCATTGCCAAGTGGCAAACCATATGGCTCCAAGGGAACCAACATATCTATTGTTCCCATAAATGATATTTAATCCTAAATTCATGAGGAAGATCCTTAATATCATTATGACCCACTAATAATATTTTGCAATCCTTAGTCTTATCTTCACTTTGAAAATTTTGTATATGTTAACATGTGGAAAATAACCACTTCTCCTCACTTCCAAGAGGACCTTCCACCAAAGAATCATAGTCAAGTCATATATTTGAATCTAATATTTTTTCTACTTTTTACATTTCTAGGAAAGTTGGATGATGGAAAATTGCTTCAAGTATCTTTCTCCCAACCCTTACACACATACTCTGTGAACAAGGATTGTAGATCCCTTGTTTCACCCTATGTGCCATAAATTTGTATTTTGTTTAATATTGAGTTTTTGATCTCTTCAACAGCACTAACAATTTTTTTTAGCATGTGTATGGCACGGTCAGGTTTCATTAAGGGTATTCCCCACATATAATGAACCTCTTATTTCTGGAGGCGTAACAAATAGCCTTGATTGATTTTCCCAATAAATGACCTTGTGATACCCTATTCCAACAATATTTATTATCTCAAAAGTAGAACCAAGTAAGTCACCTTTCTTATCAAATTTCACTGGACCAGCTAATCCTATAAAATTAGTTTGTGACAATATCTTCAACAATTTTGGACCGTCTCCAAAGACCTTGAGATTTTCTATCTCTGTTTTGTTTCCGCTTGCACTGGATACATGAGGATAATCTTTTGAACTGTTGTGATTGATACTCCATTACTCACAAGTTTGTCAGCTATCCACCCTCCCAAATTTGCACTCAAAGCCATTGTAAGCCAAGGTAAACACAAAATATTCCAGATTCCATGAGGTTAAATTTTAAAAACTGATTGTAGTATGTTGGCATCAATGTGAGAAGAATGAATGTCCCACAATTGTGAAAAAAGTGGGAAACTACCAGTTTGGGCACTGATAGTTCCCACTTTTGTCACAATTGGAGGACATTCATTCTTCTCACATGGAATAGTTTTAACAGGTTCTTTTAGTTCATTGTTCCTTAGAATGAACTCCTTCTCTTCAGGACGAATTTCTAGGTCTTCAAGGGGTGAAATCTATACATTCCATTGCCAAGTGGCAAACCATATGGCTCCAAGGGAACCAAAAGAATAGAACATCGAGACCAACTAAACTTGTGGATCAACAAAGGAGAGAAATCCAACCCAGCTACAGAACCAAGGTACATCCCATTATAAACTAGTGCTAATGCTCTACTTCTTCTTTCACAGGGATCCACCTTGAGAGTCTGTTATTCATAGCAGGCATAACAACACCCTCGCCAATCCCCATAAACGCATGAACAAGGAGCAAGAAAGGAAATCCAACTCTTGCAGCGATTGGTGTGAGAATAGTGGCAATTGACCACAAAACTACTCCCAATCCCAATACACGCTTGCCACCAACTTTATATGCCCATATACCTCCAGCAATCTGAGTAAGAAGGTAACCCCAGAAAAATGAAGACTGCACCAAGCCAATAGTTGTTGGGCTCCAATTAAACTCTCTAGACATGGGAAGGATGGAAATACTCATGTTTACATGATCCATGTTGCAAAGAAGAAAGGAAAAGTAACAAAGCAGTACAATCATCCAGCACCTGGGAAACTCGTTCAACCATAAATATCCTCTGTCTACCACCCCCTGCACTGTAACAGACCTCGGTAATACTTTGAATGAGCTCACTGCATCTGGTGCATCTATTCCAATGTCAAGTTCAAAATATCACTGGGTGGGACAGACCAAAGTGAGAGTGGAGCCCTGAGGAATGGATCAGGCTAATGTTTCACCTTTGAGTGGTGACATGAGTAGTTTCTTCTTTAGTCTGGGAATGGTTAAGGTGTCTGCAGTAGATTCAAAACAAAGCAAGAGACAAAGAGAAAGCATGGCTCATCTCTAGTAGGCTAAATGCGTTGTCAATAGACTTGGTAGCAATTCCATTGGATCATCTTCCTTGGGAAGATCTCTGACTCTTCTATTTACATCCTTTAGATCTCTACAATCAGTGGTGTCTTTTCTTTCCCTTGCTCAATAAATCTTTCTATATTTGTTCTCATTTATCCACTACAAGTCTCCAACATCATAAGTGCAAAGTAGTTCCTCCTGTCCTGTGAATCTATCTCCAACTTACTTCCTGGAAAAGAAATGCATGAAAGGTGTTTTGAAGTTGTTATGGCTGTGAGAATTTGGACAGTAATTTGTCACTATAGAACATCGCTTCATGGCCTCGTAAATATCAAATGGAAACAAGCACTAGGAACTCACTGCAAATGGACACAAGCACTAGGAATTTGTCACCAACTATTCCAGCATCATCTTCATCATCAACACCAAAAGAACCGTTATACTCATTGTCCTCCCTCAATGCCCCTCTATTTTGAATGGATTCAGGGCAGCATTGTCAAAAAATCTGGGACAAATCCCATTGTTAACATAATCATATCCACAACAACTCATTTTCGGCATTTAGGTATGGACTGTACTCTACCTTTGTATTAGAGACACTACCTAGCACAAACTGTATAGGCAGAGATAATTCTGAGATATCACAATGTAGCACAACAATTTCTACTTCATTTGTACTTTTCCAATAGTTTGGCTCTAGTAATCTCAATTGAGAGAGGCTTAGAAGTTTGTTGTTTCCTTGCATGTTGGTAACATGATTAATGTTGCATGCCACAATCTCAATGGTTGAACTTTTGAAGTGAAAGGTCCTCTGCCAACATGGAAAATAATGATCAAATAAATCATCATCGATCCCATTTAATTCACCCTTACTATATTTGCATGCAATCATTTGATTAATATTTTCTAATCTTTGATAAGGACAATTTCAGGAGCATAATTTCCTGATTATATAATTTTTGGAGTATATTTAGTAAATTATTATTTACCTGGTGTAAGGTTTGGCAGAGACTGATTCAGATGTGAATCATGGATAGTGTTTTTGTGGTGAACTGCAAAAAATCTATCCTTTGGCCATATTGAATTTGAAAATTAGTAAGTTTCATGGTTTTTTGGCTGTAATTTTTGGTAGTAATGGTAAATCCGAAATACTGAGACATGGGATGCCATCAATCAATAAATATTACTTGCATAAAAACTTAAAGGTTGATTGTGGTAAGAAAAATTTATGTCTCACTATCCTCATTTTCTAGAAGAGAATCTGGGGTTATTTCATTGGTCTATGCTTTTAATTTTCATCATTGCTTGGGAGATAGAGGAAGAAAAGCGTGATTACTCTATAGATACTCTCAAATTAGCTACTATTTTTGTTATTGGAGCATTTAAGGCTTGTAGTGAAGGTGAAGATACTAAGACAACTCCAAAATGGTGATGGGGGAGCCTCCTTCAGCTAACTTTAAGCATACCTCTTTCAATCTTTCACAACCTTGAGTGATTTGTAGGCTATATCTCAACATGAAAACTCTGGCATAAAGACAAGCCTAGGAAATGGCAATGCCAGCAAGGAAAGGAAAGCAATCACTAACAACTCTTTAAAATTTTAGCTAATTATTCAGACGAAAAACCTAGGGGTAAGGTCTTGAGATGAGTAGTGAAACTTTTGTCCCTTTCAGTGTAGAGAACTTTGTTTAAGTCTCAATAGAGGAGTTACAATGCCCTTGCACAAATGAATTGGGGGAATTTGATGGTTCAAAGGAATATAATCAATCAAGCCCAGAAGTCCCCTAAAGTTATCTAGAGTCTAGGAGAGGGTGAGAATCGATAAATAGTGAAGGAAGAGACAAAGGTAAGGAATCAGGAGTTGAATGTTGGAATGAATGGAAGGAAGTGCATTAAGTTGCTAAAAGGAAATCCTCAATTGGTCCTTCGAGTGGATGTCACAATGGAGTAGGTTGTGGGAATGATAAGTAGAACCTTGACAAATCATTCCTAAGGAAGGTTCATATTGAATAAAAACCTATTCGGTCGGATAGAGAGACCCTAGACCCAAATGTTAGGATACTCACATGGTTTCCACACATTAGTAAAAGGTTGTTTAGTTTTCAATTGTCAATTCAAAGTGGACACCATTCTATTTTTATTGTCAAAATGGTGTTGTGGTACAACCTCAATGATATTGAAAAAATGGATGTCAAAACTTGATCCAAGAATGAAAAGGGTTACCAAACACTACATCTAGGTTAAAATGCCCATATTTTCATTGGAACTATGGTTTTTTAAAGCCTTCAAGACCATAGGCAACATGGTTGAGCAGTGCAAAACATCCCATATGTGCATTGTAGCCAAACTTTTAGTTGAGTTGGATGTCAAGGAAGGGTCAGTGAAGGAGATTGAGATCGTGGTGGGGAATTGTATCTACATTCAAGCATTGAAAGACAAGAAGGAAGACAAAGAAGCTATGAATATTGAACTTGACGTTGGATGAATAGCATGAAACGCAAGAAATGTTGAACTTGAAATTGGATCTCACATGAGACATTGTTATTTTAAAATTGTTGAATAACACTTAGGGTACACACCATTCTTACTGCCCTCATGTGTGCCCTCATGTTCTCCCCTTTCTCCTCGCAGACTCTCCCTCCTGTGCCCTCATGTGCCCTCATGTGATCCCCTTTCTCCTCATAGACTCTCCCTCCTATGCCCTCACATGCTCCTTCTCTCCTCGCAGACTACCCTTTCTCCTCTCCTCGCAGACTAACCTTTCTCCTCGCAGAGGTTGTGTGCACACTCTATTCATGTAGGGTATGGATCAGTGCACAGTACATGATGCTACCAAGCCGGTATGGATCGGGGATATGCATACACAAATGGGGGGATTCATTTTTATTNGTCTGGGAATGGTTAAGGTGTCTGCAGTAGATTCAAAACAAAGCAAGAGACAAAGAGAAAGCATGGCTCATCTCTAGTAGGCTAAATGCGTTGTCAATAGACTTGGTAGCAATTCCATTGGATCATCTTCCTTGGGAAGATCTTTGACTCTTCTATTTACATCCTTTAGATCTCTACAATCAGTGGTGTCTTTTCTTTCCCTTGCTCAATAAATCTTTCTATATTTGTTCTCATTTATCCACTACAAGTCTCCAACTGTTAAAAGGTTTTGTTTTGTTTTTGTTTTATTTCTTAATTAAATGTTTATAGTATATAAAATTCTATATACTTAATATATATATATATATATATTATATATATAATATCTAATTTATATATTATAACACCTTATGGAATTAATGAGTTTGTTTTATTTTTATTTTTTTAATTTATATATATATATATATATATATATATATATATATATATATATATATATATATATATATATATATATATATATATATATTATAGTGGGTCTAATGGTTGGGAACATGTGTTTTCTCCTAAAAGGGCACAAGTTCAAATCTAGAGAGTGGTAGGGTATGTACACCTCTGGATAAAGACTTCTGAGGAGTCAAATCAGCAGAAGGGGGATCTGTGTCCAGGAAACAAGGGAGGTCTCATACAATAATTTGAAGATTGTGTATCTTGTTATTAGAGACTAGAATTTGAATAGAGGTTTTGTTTTATCATGTTATTGAAATCCTTTTGTATGTGGTGATCAATGAAAATGGTTAATGCAACCTAGAAGCTGTGAAAAAATTTGGGTGTTAACCCAAATTTCTGTTGTTACCACTTATTAGTAATAGGTTTGGTATTGCAAAGTAGACAAACACTCTTCCATAATGTCGGATAGGAGTTATCAGGTGCATTTGAGTTCTGCAGTGCATGGAGGAGCCATATGTCTATCTCACCAGGAGTCGTTTGTCAATCTGTTGCGTGGAGAAGCCGTCCGTCAAAATCTAATTCGTTGTGCATGGAGGAGATCACATCTTCAAGATGCTAAAGAGTTTTGAAAGGGGCGCATTGCATTGAAGGATCATTGTAACTGTTAAGATTCTGAAGAATTTGATGTTCACCAAAATTACACAATAGAGCAAGTTGCCTCTGCGGATTAAATTATTGAATCGTTGCCACCGTTCATAAGGAATTTCTTGCAAATTGTCCCATATTTTATTTGCCGGATCTTAAGGAGTGCATATACGTTATTTATTCATAGACCAGAGGAAAACTATTGGCTCAAGAATCATTCATTTGTACTGGCGGTCACATTCTAGCCAGGATCGGAGAATATTTGTTGTACCATATAGGTCATGCTCGAGAAGGGAATAGAGACCCTATCTATTGTGATCTAAAATTTAGCCAACAGTTGGTTATGTTATCACTCTAGGAGGTCTTTCTAGGTTGTGATCAAAAGAGTCCGGTAACTTAATCAATAACTCAAGAACTCATATAAACAGTAACTCTTAATTCCAACCCCTAAACTTTATTACACCCATCACCCATAACACTTAACCTTTATAACCTAGAATTAATATAAACATTAACCATTGAGCATTATAACCTCTAAATACCCTATAACCTAATTACATATGTAACCTTAGGAGTTTCTTGGTTATCACCTTAATTTATCCACCACAAATAACTCTTATGAAATTCTTAACTCTTAATTTCGCGATTAAATTATAACCTCTAACCCTCGCCGATAAACTCCTTAACATTAACACATATTCATTATAAATCCTAAAACATAACCATATAAATTCTTACACCTAATCCTCATATTTTAACCCCAATAACACTAATCCATTAAGAAATAAGATTTATAACTCTTAACCCTTAAAACACCTTACCCCTATAACACATGTTTCCATAAAACCTAACCTACCACCTTAATCTCTCACACTTCTATACATTAACTCTCATAATACCTACACTATGTAACAATGTTAAATGTTAATACCTAATCAATGTCGTCAACTAATATCTTAACTCCAAAACCTTTCAACGCTAAATATCTATAATCTCCGTGCCTATAACCCCTCACCCCTCAACCTTATAATCATTAACCCCTAAAAGGTAAAGCTTATAATTGACACCATATAACCCTATGATGTTCCTCACCGGCACCTAATATGAGTTCTCCTCTAGCCTAGCACTTGATGTTGCCAACCCTTGGGATTATATCAGCCTATAATTACCATTAATAACTAGTATTATCATGGAATATCCTTTTAACCCTTAAATTTTTTATAACCTTCATACCATATCACATATCACCTCTTCCCTATAACCCTAATCCAATAAATCCCAACACTTAATTGTGCGCCAACAACCCTTACATGTTAACCCTTGTAACCCCTAAAACATAAATATTATAACCTTGCCACCTATAATCCCTAATATATGCCCACCACCTATAATCCCTAATCCTTGGCACCTAATGCCTTGTTATTAGGCTCATAACACCTGGTGAAACTCATATAATGCTTCAACAGTATCTAACTTTTAACCCTTAGTTTTTATGACCCTTCAGTACCAGCCTTATCACATATCACCCTCACCTATAACCCCTAATCCAATAAATATTCGCCACTGAATTCTTTTAGCCTACCATTGTTAGCTAAATTAAGACTGTATGGCAACCCTAAAGACATAGAAGCTATAACCTTACCACCTATGATCCCTAACCATAGCACCTATTATATAATTATCACTCATAACCACTAACACTTGATATTTATAAACTTATTTGGTTGTCTAACCCTATATAATAAACGGCAGTCAACACCTAACTCATCTATCGTTAACAATATCTACTTACCTGGCCTTAAAACTTGTACCAAACCTTTGTACCATATGTCCATATCACCTCTTTTCCCCTTGACACTAGTCAATAAATCCTAGCCCTTAATTCTTTTAATCCCTGCTGTTAACCTCTATAGCCCCTAATCCAATAAATACCAAACCTTAATTCTTATCACCTAATATATGTGTTATGGCTCCACTTAACCCTAACATGATGTTTATAAACTATGATTGTCAGCCTATAATCATTTGACCATCAACTGTCATATGTTTCTTTAACAATATCTAACACCCCAACCCTTAAAACTTGTATGACCTTTATACAAGTTATCCCATACCACCTCTTCCCTTAACCACTAATCCAAGAAATCCTAACCCTTAATTCTTTTTATTTACGGTAGCTCTATAGCCCTAAATCTGTGAGCATTAACCCTTAATTCTCTTGAATTCCAACGGCATTGTGCCTTGCTAAATCATAACCCTTAATTCTCTTGAATTGTTTTAACCATGTTAACATATATAAATCTTAACCCTTAATTCTCTTAATTCTTTTGCTTCATGTTAACATCTATAGCATCTAACCCATATAACCCATATAATCCTCAATAAATCCCTAGCTTATGAATTCATGTAGATTCGTTTAACCCTACGTAATTGGCTTGTAACACAACATCTAACCCATATGACGTATGTGGCTTTCAATTCCTTATAACCTAATCCAATGCAATCCCAACCCTTAATTCTTTAGCCTACATGTGTAACATCTAGGGCTATTATCTCAATCTATATAACCTCTAGTTCATATAATGGCGACAATATAACCACTAAATGCCTATAACTCGCGCCGTGACACTTACTTAACTTCCGCGCCTCAGTTCTTATACTTTATAATGTTGGCGCCAAGGTATAACTCCTTGGCTCCCTTATTTCTTATAATACCTAAAAAACCATTCTTAACTCCTAAGTTATACAACCATTAATGTTACTCCTAACCCTAATATTGCTTATAAACATGACCTGAAAACCCCTTACCAATGGAAGTGGTTCCTTAAACTCCTTAGCCAATGGGTACCACTATAATGATAGCTTGTCTGTCTTGGAGACCCTAGCGAATTATAATCCAAACCCTTAGTCATGGCTAGAAATTCAACTTCCATCGCCTAACAACCCATATCATCCATGTTATCTTAAACCTTATTCTAACACTTAACCCCAATAAAACCTAACACCTAAAACCTAAACCATGTCCATAACATCCTAATCCGTTTTTGTGATAAAACCCTCGAAACTCCTCCTCGACCTTGAGACCTTAACCCTAAAATTACTATAACTTCCTAATGCTTATAATCCATGAAGCCTAAAACATTTATAGCTCCTTAACCCATATATGTATTGTTTGGGTGCCATTTTGGCCTTATTTTCCTTCACCGATCTATTACTTTTGTCTCCAAGGCCATCCATTTTCCTTCATGGTATTCCATATTTTCCAGCAAAGACATTTTATGAAGGTGCGTTTATCGTTTGTTCCTTATCGCTAGGGTGGATTTTTGGATTTTTGATTAAAGATTAAAGTTGCTCCAGTCTGATTTGCATTGTCCAGTGAATTTCTCGAGGTCGATGTACTTTTCTGGGACTAGTAGGAGGAAATCGGGATGCATGTTTCGAGTCAACGTTATATTCCTGGGGATGGATGGGTATCTATTAGGTTCGAGGATATGATCTTTCAGTTGTTTGGTCAGCATTGGGATATGTGAGGCCCACTTGATGAGGAAAATATACGGTATTTAAGTTAGACTTCTAATACTTTGTATTTATTTTTTGCTTGGGTTTCTAGTCACTTCCCAGTTATTCTTATGATAGTGGAATAAATAATATCACACCTCTTAGTATTTTTCCTCTAGTATTAACCCATTCCTCTTTCATCAGTTGTGGTGTTGGGATTTTCCTTGGTATCTACTTCTTTTTTATAGTTCTCCTTGCAAGTATTCCTTGTTCTAATTTATATACTACTTATTCTTTCAAATCCTCCTTTTTTATACTATATTCAATCATCTTAGGGTTTATGCTTTGGGATTTGGAAACTTGGACTCGGATTGCTCAGCTTGATTATGTCTAGACTCTTTGACAAAACCGGACTATCTTCAATCATCTTAGGTTTTAGGCTTCAAGCTTTGGAAAACCATATTTCTTTTGTCTTAGATTGGGATGGATTCAAATGTTGACTCTCCTCCTTTGACAAAACCAGACTATCTTCAATCATCTTAGGTTTTAGGATTCAAGCTTTGGAAAATCATATTTCTTTTGTCTTAGCTTGGGATGGATTCAAATGTTGACTCTCCTCCTTTTCCTTCAATATGATGTTATCATAATTCAAATTTTATTTTTTTCATTAGAATTCTACTCGTTATGATTTCATGCTTGACTTGATGTGACCTAACCTTTTTTTACTCTGATAGATGATGTCATTATGCAAACATCAAGTTGTTTCCCCCCAAATTAGATCTCAACGACCATAATGACACAATTTACGATAGTCATAGAGTGAATTTAGGTTGATCGAGAAGTAGGTTATGGTGACATGTCATGCCTATCTAAATCATAGTTTCTTAGGAATGAGTAGATGTTTTGTACCTTTCTTTTGATGGAATTGTTTATTTGGAAAAAATGCACTTTGATGCGTGAAAACTTTCATGTTTCTTTGATGAATGTTGTGATCTTCCAAATGATGCTTGATTGTCTTTTATAGGTGACCCATGTGCCTGAATTTTTGTGGAGGCCAAAGAAATATATTTCTATAGCATTATGTACACCGAGAGCTTGTGATGATAACCTTATGTAGTAATGTTTCTCTCTTGTAGATGCCTAGAGGTTCACACTCCTATAGCTGATATATTATGTATATGTCTATAGGGTCACATTCCTATAGTGTTCCTCTCATGTAAATGCTTATAGCTTGACATTCATGTAGTGTTCCTCTCTTGTAGATCCATGTAGATTCACATTCCTATACTTTCACCTTTTGTAGATACTATAGCTTCACAATATTGTAGTTTCATCTTTTGTGGATACCTATAGATGTTGATTCCTACAAGAAATTAAATTAGAAAAAGTATGAATCAACATTTGTAGTATCATGTAGGTGCAATGTATGCAGGAGGCACAAGGTGAAGTTGAATGCATAGGTACAAGATTTATGAATCATTCATAAGGTGAATGTATGAGGGAGAAGGCTTATGTAGGGGCACTAAGTGTATACAAGTGAAGGATGTGGACTATGTATTGGATACATGCAATGAATGAAACGTTGGAATTTTGGAGTGTGTATGGAACAAATTGAGTGAATGTAATGGAATTGCGATGAGTGAATGGAATTGTGGATGAATGAATGTGTATTGGTGCTTGTGAATCTGCATTTTCATTTGAAATTTAAATGTAGTTATGAATGGTAACTTGGCAGTTCTATACTTTTGATATTTTTTTATCTCAAACCGTGTTTCTTGTTACCTTACTTAGTTTTCCTTGAAATAATGGTTACATGCATATTCCTTGCATGGATACAAGTTATTATTAGATTGGACATGCCTCTTTGATCATTTCCTTTGTTGTGTGCAATTTGTGAATGCAAAGGAATCTAAGAAGAACCTCATCAAATTTGTCATAAGTGAGGAATTGCAGCAACATTACAACCAGCTTCAACCAAGAAACATCACCAACACAAGGAGCAACAAACAAGTTAGTATAAATTTTTATTTTTAATGCTTTAAAATTTTGGAAAATTCTTCATAAGATAGCAATGATAAATACCTTTCCCTTACCCTACACTATCTCTTCATCACTTCATATGCCCTCAAAGCATCAAAAAGAGTACTCAAAGAAACCAATTTGGTCTCCAAGGGAGCTATAAGGAGAAATTAGATTTTCAAAATCAAACAACAAGAGCATGATTAGAAACAAGGTTATTCTTGTAAATATTTTTATGGTTTCCAACCTAAAAATCTTTACAAACATTTTCAAAACAAGTTATCAAACTGATTATACAAACACATTGTTTTGAATATGTCAACTGTACAATGCTTTGTTTTATGGAGACACATATGTGGAGACATTATAAGTTGTTGTTTGCTTCAAAATGAAAATAGGGGTCATAAGGAAAATACATTTGGAGTTATAAGTTGAATGGTTATTCAAAGGAAAATAAATCAAGGAGCTATAAGTCAAAGTGGAGTCATAAGATGAACACCATTTCCTGTGATGATTGCAAGAAAATAAAGTGAAATTTCATAATTGAAAAAGGTATGATGACAGGGCATATTCAAAAATTAGTGCTCATTTGAGAGATTGTACAAATTCATTTCTACCATAATACCCTTGTTAAGAATGCTTATTCCCTCCACAAAAGTCGGTTTTTCTCCTGAAGTCAACACTCTCATTCTCATTTTCCTCCACAATGTTTTTTTTCCTCTTTTCTAAAAATATTGTAGCTTCACCTCTTTCCATATACTATTGTTCCACTTAGACGCTCCCCAGATTTGAACTGCTAATGCATTCTTTCATTATACCTTACCTTCTTACTCCAACGCATTCCTTCCTACGCCTACCCAACCCGAAATTTCTAATAAACAACGAACTGTATGTTGACAATTTCATTGTCAACATACACCATTTTCGCCCTGTGGATAAATCGTGGCATTGAGGAAATACGTGGGAGGTGAATGCATAAACCAAGGAGAAGATAACGTGTTCAAGAAGGAGTTAGACAGGGAAGGTAAGTTCGAATTCAATGTTAAGAATTGTTAATTTAAGTGCCAATTTCGACTTTCTGAGGAACGTTTTGAGAACAGAAACAATTCATTTCTAGCAGAGGTTGATTGTAAGAAAAAAAACAGAGCTGGGTTTCAACAAGAAGGCATAGAAGATTTTAAATTGTAGATTGAATTGCCAGGTATGCCTTTTCATCAATAAATTTATGATTGAAATTAATAGAGAGCAGTTTAGAAATTAAAAAAAATGAGATTTTCTTTGTTTCATTTGAACAGAAAATTCTTGTTGAAAGAACATTCACAGAATTGAATTAAAGCAGAGTCTGCAAGTTTGAAGACATCAATACAACTGATTGAAGAATATACAGGGTTGAATTTTTTTTGGACAAGGATAGACCTCCTTTTTGTATAAGCAATGAAATATTTTTCAGGGTCTTTCTCTTTAAAAATTGAAAGAATGGTGTCTAGGTATGAACTAGAGAAGTTTGATCCATCAGAAACTCACAAATACTGTCTAGAAATTATTGAAAAAAATCAGTGGATATCTTTCTTTGATAAGTTTGATCGATATTGTGAAAAGGTTTCTTTAGATTTTGCTTGTTCATTTAATGGGGAAAGGGCCACTGTTGGTAACATCACCATTAGAATTTCTGGAGATGTAATTGCACAGATCACTGGATTACCTCAAACTGGAGAAAGATACTTCAAAAATAAACACTTTAAAAACAAATCATGGGCACCTTTTGTATCCAGATCTAGGATTGCAGCAGTAAATTGGAAAAAAGGAATTCCAAGAAGTTGGTTGATTCATCCTTGGGATGAATTAACCTATCTCATCCATAAATTTATTACTTGTGAAGGAAGGTTTAGTATTGTCTACCTGTATCACATCAAATTGCTGCAACATTTAAAGAGTGATTGTGATATTAGCATGCCCTACTTTCTACTGAAAAGCCTTTCTAAGATGGATAAGGTTGTTCAAAAACAAGGGATGAATACAGAGAAGAGTCTATACCACTATGGCTTCATCAAAATGATCATCACACATGAACTACAAAAACAAAACTTGTCATGGCAGCAGTTTATCATTGGAAACGGTTTTGAAACACTGGAAGAGAAATAAAAGAAGAACAGATCTTGATTTTGACAGATGATGAGGAGGAAATGCAACACCCCAAGGCAACAAGCTCAAAACAGCCTATGGGGAGGAGAAAAACAAGAAGTATGGTGAAAATGGAAAAATAATTCCAAGAAAAAGATAAGATGTTCACCACATATGAAAGGAAATCAAGAAAAAGCAAACAAGTCCAAAAAGGACAAATAAAGAAAGTGATGATGAAGAACAACAAGCATAGTATGCACACATTCAGACTTTGGAGAATCAAACAGAGGCAGGGAAAGCAAAATCATTAAAAGATGATGATTTTGAAAAACAAGAGACTTCCACATATGATAAAATGAGAGAAGAGGTGATCAATTAATTGAATACATGAAAGATGAAACTCAATCACCACAGAAATAAGAACAAATATAAGAAATGGTTGGTGGGTCCACATCATGGCTTGATAAGAAAGACAAGAAAATAAAAAAGATCAAGAAAAAGATCAAAGAAATAGAGGTGCTGGAAAGATATTTGAAAACAAAAAATGAAATGTTGAGGACTCAAAGCCATAAAACTCATGAGGAAAATTAAAAACTAAAGAAGAAGAAAAATAAGCTTCAACAGAGAAACAAATTGATCTTCGAACAAGCATACAAATGGCTTCAACAAAAGCAAGCATACAAGGCAAAATATAAGAGGTTAAAAGTTCTTCATACAGCTCAAGCCAATGTGGATACATTATTGTAGGTAGCAGAGGTGGCAGAAGACTACTGATAGGAGTTCAAGAACATTTTTTGTGCATGAGGACATGCAAAGTCTTTCTCTTGGGGGAGATTTTGGGTACCATTTTATGCTTATTTTCACTTCACAAATCATACTTTTGTCTCCAAAACCATCCATTTTGCCTTCATTTTATTCCATATTTTCCATAAAACAACCTATGAAAGGTACATTTGTCATTCCTTAGCTTAAGAATTGAATTTTTTAATTTTTAGCATTAAAATTAAAAATTTATCAGAAATTACAAGATTTGACTAAATCCCATAATTGCTCCAAGGTTCGTGTACTTTCAGGACAGGTGGGTGAAATAAGAGACATGTGTCATGATCCTTGATGTACAAGGATGGATGAATATCTATCAGTTTCGAGATATGATCTTTCCAGGTGCCTGGTCAACGCTGGTCAAACAGGGCTACTTCAGCAGAAAATACCCTGTTTTAGCATAAAATTATGGACAGTTTTAGATTTTCTTGGGATTTGTGCATATTTTGTGGATCTGAAGGAGGGATTCGATTCTTAGTATATTTTTTGGATCTCATCCTCAGATTAGGAGTCTTTTTAGTATTTTCAGTTACAAATTTTTTGTATAAATACTTCAAGACATGGACTAGTATGACATCTTATGTTAATGAAGAAAACTTTGAATTTTCAGTCTTGAGATCAGTTTGGTGTTTTTTTCTTGATGATGTTTATGAGATGATTATGTGAATGATGTTGGAAGTTCATTCTTAGCTGAGACAGCTCTAGGTGTACAAGTGAAGCACTGGAGGGCCCAATTTTTCAAGCTAGTACACTTCTCCTTTTTCATTATTTTCAAGTAAATTTTGGTATGAGATTTAAGTTTACATTTTGTTGTAGGTAATGTTGTTGTATTTTACTTGATTTCAAAATTTCAATGTTGGCCCCATTCACAGGTCATTGTTTCCAGTGTCTATTCCTCGTACAATTTTTGTTCCTCGTTCCTTGTTCCTAAGGGCATAAAATGTCCCACACAAAGACCAAATTAATATCTGCTACATAAGTCTTTTGTCTTTTTTGAACGACTATGTAACGAATATAAATTCTAAGAAGATTCAAATAGGACCTAAGAACCTTAAGTTATTTCCTTAAACATAGGTGACATAACACTATCATAATTCAATAGTAAAATTGTTACATTTCATTGGAAGGCATCATGTGTACTAAGGGCTTGAGCCACCATATCCACAAAGGAAACATACCAAGAATATTTGTCTTATGATCAAGATATGGTACTATCCATTTTGAGGTTTGGCATAGAGATTGTTCTTATAGAATACACTACATTGCACCATAATATAATCCCTACACTCCTTGCAAACCATGTAACACCATTCAAATTAGACACAATATTCTTGCAACGAATTAGCTATACTATCAACGAACTTTTTTTGTCGATAGTATAGCTAATTCGTTGCAAGATTATTTGCATTCGCCTCTCTTGCGACGATATCAAATGATGCTTGGATTTATTTCATATTTGGTTTATCAACTTGAAATCTCAATTTGATACTTTGCAAGCTAGTTGGACCTTCAGTCAAATAAAAATATGAAACTTGGAATCATTAACATATCTACTAGAACATATGAAAAATAGGGTTTATGGTTTCCATGATGAATTGATGATGGAAGAAAGTGGGTGTGTCAGTCAAATTTGAGTCCAGAAACCCTCCCATATCATTAAGGCATGAGAATAGTCTATCCAGGTCAAATTTCAATGCATACAGATACATGAGTTTGAAAACATTTCAACGTTGGCCCCATTCACATGTCATTGTTGCCTGCCTCTAGTATATTGATGGTGTTGATTAAGAAATCAACGAAATAGAGGTATTTTTCATCACAACTATGACGCAGATACATTGTATATACATTAATGTAAAACCTGAAAGAAAAATGAAGAAATACTGATGAAATCTTAAAACTTGCGTCAACCAAATTGGGTACTTTGAAAGAAAATTAGGGTTTATGGTTTACATGATGAATTGATGAAGGAAGAAAGTGAGTGTGTCACTCAAATTTGATTCTATCCATATCGTTAAGGCATGCAAATAGTCTATCCATGACAAATTTCAAAGCATACAGAAACTGTTTGAAAAAATTTCATGTTGGCCCCATTCGCATGTCACTGTTGTCGATGTCTAGTCCTCGTACAATTTTCATTCCTCATTCCTCATTCCTCGTTCCTTGACCATGGTGTAGTTTCGAAGATCCATTATTTATGTACAAAACATACTAATGGGATCAAATGTCCAACACAAAGACCAAATTAATATCCACTACATAAGTCTTTTGTCTTTTTTCAACAACTATGTAACGAATCTCAATTCTAAGAAGATTCAAATAGGTAAAAATATTGATGAAAGCTTATACGATCATGATGGTATAAAAATGAAAGAGATTCTCTTGGTTTCAAGAATAATTTATCCTCTACTGAACAAGGCCAGCCACGTGAAGGTGGAAGCTCACATGGCCCCTCCCCTCCCCTCACATCACTCTCAATTGATCCCCAAAACCCAATCTATAAAATAGAAAATAATCGAAAGAAACGTCCTATTAAGATTCATGCATAGAAACTACAAAAACAAAAATTAATGAAGGTACATGAAATTA
>SNQJ01S0037566.1:85050-96367 GCA_010110895.2 Picea sitchensis | reverse complement strand
ACACATATAAACACATCTAAAAGGTAGATCAGCAAAGTGTTTGACGAAATACCTCACTTAGAAAAAGTTTTAAAAAGACACCAAAACAGTGATGATCCTTGCATAATGGCTTGGGATCATTACATATTGAGTGTCTAACTCAAAGGGGGAAATATTTGACCCTCACAACTTTACTTTATGTTATAAAGTCAAAGTGACTTTATTAGCACTTAAGTCACAAAGTGACTTTATTAACATAAAGTAACTTAGGAAACTTAAGTCAAGGTGGAGATTTAATCTCCACCCTTGATCTTGGTTGACCTAGGTCTAATCTTGGCTATTGGTTTCCTAGGTTAGCCTAAGGATGAGGCTAAAGGAGAGGAAAGGAGGGAAAAGGCAATTCATTGTTCACTTGAGAGATTTGAGTGAAGGCAAAGGAAGCAAAGGAGGAGGGTGCATTCCCTGAGAGGAGGAAGGGCACACTAAGCCATACATGTTGGGCGCACTTGAGAGAAAGCAAAGGAGGAGGGTGCACCAAGCTTGGGTAAAATCTTCAAGGCTAGCAAGCAAAGGCAAGGAAAGGGGCACACTTACCCAAGAGGGGCACAAATCCCAAGGGAACTCCAAAGCCAAGCTCAAGTGGAGTTAGCTATTATATCAAGTTCCTTTGTATTATTTCCTTGTTGCTAGATTTTCTTGAGATCTCCATAATAAAATTTCTCTTCTATTGGTTTTCCCCGTGGGGATTTTTCCAGGGTCATGTTGACCAAAAATTCATGTGTATAAATTTGTGGTTTGCATATTTCCTTATCAGCATTGAAGTGTAAAATAACTAGAGGGTATTTACTGTTTTGTAGTGTTTTGTATGTGCTAATCATGGACAACAAACTTCCTATTAAACCCATCAAAACAACAGCTACAAAAGAGTAGTGAATCACTTCCTAAAAGGCAGTTTTAGTGGGCAGCAAGTTCAAATCTGGTGGTTGTCCTAAAACAACAAGTAAACTGACATGTTCTTACCTTGAAAACAGTGCCCAATAAGGTCAAAGACAGACCTATTGGGCAGCCTCTTAGGATCCTCAAATTCTTCACGCCAATGCTTGCTGCTTCCTTCCCCCTTTCTTCCGCTGTGGACACTGTGAAGCATAATGACCAAACTCGTGACAAGCAAAACACTTGATCCTACCAAGGTCCTTCTTCCTCGACTCCGGAGATGCCTCTCTCTCTGGGGAACCACATTTTCTATCCTTCCTAGTGTGAGCAACCAGGGCATGGTTCTCATCATGGTTGCATTTATGCTTTCCATTCCTGGACTCTAACCGAGCCTCCTCCTGGATGCAATTGGTCCAGAATCTGTCAAAATCTGGCAACTTCTCTCATGCACAGATACCCTGCACAAATGGTTCTCAAGACCTAGGAAGACCATTCAATGCCACATTCACCAACTCGGTATCATCGACTGCCTCACCAATGGCTGCTAGCCCCAGACTGAAGCAACATACTGAAGTGCCATGAAGTCATGCTAACCCCAGACTGAAGCAACATACTGAAGTGCTCTTTCTGTTAGAAACACTTCCAACCCAATTTGAATCGGTATAACCAATCAGTCTGAAGTCATGATCTCCAGTATAGCAAAGACCAAAGTCCAATGTACCCTTAAGGTATCTCATCACACATTTTACAGCAACAAGGTGAACACATGTGGGCTCTACCAAGTACTGACTCAAGGTGTTCACAGAAAAACATATATTTGGTCTGGTATTCGTCAGATACATCAACAAACCAATAATTCGTCTGTACAGAGTAGCATCAATCAATTATGACGAAGTATCAACCAAGAGCTTCAACTTTGTTTCCATGGGTGTGTTCATGTCTTTACACTCCAACATGTCAAACTTCTTCAGGTTTTTAACTGCATACTTCCCTTGGTTAAGGAAGATCTTCTCCGAGCTCTGCCAAACCTCAAGACCTAAGAAATAATGCATTAGGCCTAGCTCTTTCATCTCAAATTTTGCAACGAGCTTCTTCTTACAATCAGTGATGATCTTTTCTTCTCCCGTCAAGAATAAGTCATCCACATACAACAACAATATAACTGGCTCATCATTCATAACCTTGAGGTAAAGGTTAGAATCAACTTTACTCTTGGTAAAGCCCAAGCTCGTCAAGAGATTATCAATTCTACCATATCAAGCTCTGGGAGCTTGCTTCAATCTATACAAAGCTTTCTTCAATCTATAGACATGAATCTTCTATCTTCAACTTTAAGCCAAATTTTCACATCTCATTGTACCAACTTGGTACACTTGCTCAGCTTCAACTTAGTATGTACAATCATGTGCTAGCTCTATGTGCTTTTTGGGAAGCACTAACTGTCTCACTGTCTGAGAGTATGTCTTCTACTCTCTCTACAACTTCTTCCTCTGGAACTGGGATTCTGCACCTGCAGCTGCTCTGAAGTTGAGAATCATTGTAGCTTGCTTAACTCTGAGAGTAGCAACAACTTCATCTAAAACTGAGAGTGGCTCAATAACTGATATTGAAAATAACTCTTCTTCTTTCATGGAGTTAACTCTATCTGCTATTGTAGTCATGTCTCCATGGCCCGACTAATGTACTGCACCAACTGCCACTCAATTTTAAATGTGGATTTCTCCCCCTGCATATCATACTTTATATGAATCATGGTTGTTTTGGTTGTCTTCATGAATACTGGAACTATTTCTTCAATTACTAGAGTAAGTGTCTCGTCATAGTCTCCTCCCTCCTGTTGGTAGAATCCTCTAGACAAAATTCAGTCTTTGTACATCTACAACAAGCTTGATCTGTTAGATCAATCTTGGAAGCCAACACTGACTTCCCTTCTAATCTCACGGAAAAATCCATATCTCATTCGTTCTAACTGGCTTCCTTCTCTGTCACTGAAACAAGGGAATCTTCTCAGGAGATTTTATGTCTCCTTGAAGCTACGATCTAGTCTTCTCATGGCATCTATCTCCCAGTCCTGGAAGATGTCTCTTCATCTGATCCTTTCTGAGATCAAGCTTACTCTGAATCTTGATTTCTATTGAGTCTACAAGGACTTCATCCTCTCTACAGGATATATTTGGTGTTGAATACCAAGTCTAAATATGAAAAGTTGAGTCAGACTTCAAACGAATTCTGCTTCCTGTCAAGGTGGCTTCATTATTCTTTGAACAAGTCTACTGTGAGTTCTTGTTCTAATGTTCGGTCATCTTTGGAGACTTTTGCTCCTTACAGTCCATCTCCATATGAGATACTTTGTATCTCAAAAGTAGCTTCTTCTTCATCTTCTAAATCTTTTACACTACATATGGTACATATGGTACAAAACAATATGGTACATATATGGACATGTACATAGTTTGCTTCATGTCTCATCTACTTTGTTGCCTTTTGCAACCGTCACTATAGCTTCCTCAAGGTTATCACCTGTGACCTGAAACAAGATCAACAAGGGAGAAACAGCAGACACGAGTAATACTCTTTATAATAATAAAACAATAATGAGAGCAATCATCACAGTAGCTCCTCTAGAGCTATTACTTGTGACCTACCTAAAACAAGAGTCAAAAGTAAGAGATACAATACGAAATTAGAGCAACACTCTTATAGTGTTGTGATCAATCATTCCTCCATGGTAACCTAGAGGCAAAACAAGAAGTTTCTCCTAGTGGAGATATTAGTTATATTCTTGTAAATGTTTACAATAAGCATTCATCTCAATATGCTCACATGCTACCAAGTATAATACTTTTTCAAAGACTGCTATCTCAATTATAGTGTTTACTTGTAATGAGGTAGTTATCAAATTTGTCATGTGCAAATTTGAGTCTTATCAACTTAATCAATCAAACCTAGAACCTGGAATCTTGTTCTCAAGTGTGTTGCTTTTCTTCCAAGTCTTCTTCACTCAAGATGACAAGTGCTTTCTTCAGCATGTCCTTTGTACTAAGACGATGTGCTATCTTGACAGATGTCTAAGTTAGAGAATAAACTCTAATCTCAATCTAAAACCTTGTCTTTAATTTGACCAAGGGTTAGTAATAAGTATGATGTTCATAACTTCAACATACAACCTAGATGTCAAGATAATGTCATAACAAATAGATGCATATAAAATGATCAAACTTGAGGTGCATTATTCCTCTGAATGTGTTGGATCTGAGATCCTTCTGAATCTATGACAAAAGATGCCTTCTCCTGCAAGTACCCTTTAGAATAATAATGCATTTTAAACACATGTAAGTACATACCTCTGACAATATCTTGCTAGGGTAAGGTGCACTAGGACAATAACACAAAAGTCCCAACACTTCACAAAAAACTTTCACTGCAACTGGTATTGCAGCTAGTGCTAGCACTGCAACTGGTATTGCCACTGACATGAAGGAACTGGAATTGCAACTACAACTAATACTGTAACTGTAACTGCAACTGCAACTAATATTGTAACTGCAACTTAGGGTTTTATGAGGAAACCCTAATATTTCAACTTTCAAATTTTGGAATTTTGATCCATGGACTAGATGTGTTGGGCTAAGGCGAGTAGGCTGGAGCAGTCTGATTTCAAAAATTTCAAGTTTTACCCCTTAAAACTTGACCTGCGCCATTTTGGACTGGGACTTATGGTATTGGTTCTAGTTAACTGGTTTTCTAATTCCAGCCAAAAACTAGGGTTTCACTTTCCGGAGGCTCTGGCCATTGAAAAGGTGCGCTCAAGGTGTCAATGAGTTTGCTAGGCTAGGGCACACTTCCCTAGATAGTTTTTAGGCTGAAATTCTCTTTCAATAAAAAGCTCTAATTTTCTTGTACGGCAACAATGACGTTTTTGGTTACCCAATGAAAGGTGCTCTATTCAGTCAAGCTCTAATACCATGTTAAATTTAGAGCTGCTATTAAGTTCTTTTCAATTTACTAGACAATAATCACATAAGCAGGATCACTGAAAGAAACACAATCACAAGGTACATAGCATTTATCCTGGGAAACCCTCATGGGGGAGAAAACCCAACAAAAACTTCCTTAATATAGATTGCCAATACAATGCCAAGATAATAAACCAAACACTAAAGAATATCCAACATTGAGCAATGCGCCTCTCTCTCTTCTTCCGACAACTGCAGCTTCCTTCAAACTTGCGCACTAGATGAGTGACTTAAGTGAGTGTAGGAATGAGGCATCATTGTTTCTTATTTATACTAGCTGATAGGCGCTAGGGTTGTGTCTCTTCACCAAGCTGGGCCGACTTCTTCAATTAGTGGCTAAAACCACTTTAATAAGCCCTACAGGCCAACTTCTCAATTAGCATCATTTAATTAGGGTTCGAACAATCCACGAAAGGGGATTTGGTCATATACAAAGCCCGACATGATCAATCCACAAAAGGGGATTGATCTATTTAATAATAACTCAATAATAAGTAGAATATACTTCGCAGTTACAATATTTCAACACAAACTCCACCACTGATCAACTGGCCCTACTCTAGCACACCTATTGCACTTCTCAGATTGACTTTCCATCAAAATCGAATTTTTAGGGTTTTAGGCTTGTTGACATTTTCCTGAACATTGAACCTTCTTATTCAGATTTCCAACCTTTTGTTATTGATGTAATGTCTCAAATTAGAAGACAAAGTTGGATGTTGTGCTTGTATATAAGATGAGGGTGTTTGCAAGAGACGTACACTTGGCAAAAGGACATTTATCCAAGCAATGACAGTAGATCCAAAGGGGTCCTAGATCTAGTGCACTTAGAGGAAGCCCAAGAGTTGGAGGCAATGGTGGCGATGTCTCCTACAGTATATGACAACTCAAATGGGACAGCAACAATTAGACTCCAGGTTTGCATATTAGGTTTGATATTTTATACTGTTGTAGCTTAAGTAAGTGTTGTAACTATAATAGCAGTCTTTAGAGTTCTATTACTGCCATTGCTATCAAATGTTTGGTAACACTTGAATTATGATCATTAAGTAAAAGCTCATTGTTCAGTATTAATGATGCACTTGTTTACAAGATAAATTGATCTCCTCTAGGAGATGTTCTTGGTTGTTGACCTTGTTCCAGGTAGGTTATCTTGTAAATTCCATGGAGGATACCATGGAGATGTTATTGTTCTTGTTTCTTGTTCCGGGCAGGTTACCATGGAGGAATGATTGGTCACAAGACTGGAAGAGTGTTGTTCTTATTTCTTGTTATTGTATTTTTTGTTTTCGCTCCTGTTCCAAGAAGGTCACAAGTGATAAGGAGCTACGGTGACGATTGTTCCCGTTCTTGTTTTTCTTATTGTTCTTATTATAAGAGTAGTATTCTTGTCGGTTGTTTTCCCTTGTTGTTGCTCGTGTTCCAGGCAGGTCACGGCTGATAGCTCTGAAAGGGAGCTATAATGACAGTTGTAGGAGGCAACATATTAGATGGTCTCTAGCAGAGACATGGAGCAGACTATCCTGACATAGAGTTGTGTACATGACCATACACATCCATGTAATGAAGGAGAAAACGACGAAGTCAAAACCTTCTAGCAAGAAGGGCACTTTTGCAGGATACAGAGTATCTCATATAGAGATTGATTGTAAGGAGCAGAAGGCTACGAAGATGACCGTACAGATCCCTCAAGTTCAGTTGATCACTCTTCAGATCAACAGGAAGAGTCAATAGAGCCAGAAGGGCCTACCCAGAATCGTTGCAGTGACTAGGAAGAGACCAACATGGTCCCATGATACTTTGTAGCATGCAAAGGGGATACAAATATATGGCATTGATAAGCCATATCATGAGGAGGAGCAGATGGCTCCACCATTGGTGAGGCAGGTGGCCCCACCAAGAACCAACTCCGAAGGAGCTAGAGTTCAGAGGGAGTCAGCCCTCAAGATCCAGTAGGGAGGAGCAGTCTCCCTAGGACAGTTCATACGAGATCAGACTTCAAGAGGTGGTTAGCACATGCAGAGGGAGAAGATGGCTCTGGAGATTATACAAACTCAAAGGGAGTCAAGCTTCAGAGGGAGCATGCAAACTCAGAGTGAGCCCGATCTCAAAGAGATTCGGTGGCTTAGAGACTTTCATTTAGAAAGTATTCCTCTTCAGATTCAGATGGAATAGAGAGACGTCTTCTAGGACTGACAAACAGATGCCATGTGTTGAGGAGGCTAGATCGTAGCTTCAGAGACTTCTAGGAGATGTGAGATCTCCTGCGAGGATTCCCTTGTTTCATGAAACTTTTCTACAATGACAGAGGAGGCATCCAGTCAGAAGGACTGGTATATGGATTTTTCCTCGGATCCAGAGAGAGCAAGACATCACACATGTTTTCCAGCTATGTGGCTCCGAGACCAAAAGGGAAGTCAGTGGTGACTTCTAAATTGATCTACAAGATCAAGCATGTTGCAGATGGCAACATAGAGATGTACAAAGCTTGATTTGTGGCCAGAGAATCTCTGAGCAAGAGGGAGAAGATTATGACGAGACACTTGCTCTAGTAACCAGAAGAAGTGTCCATAGAGCAGCCACAAGATACATGAGCAGAAGTCTCATGTCTACAGATCAAAGAAGGATTTGTACGGGCTTAAGCAGGTGTTACACATTATTTTGGTCACCCTGATGATGATTACATAAACATGTGTTCAGGTTCCTAATATAATCTTTTGCCTGAGAAAAGCAATCTCTTTCCACTCTTGCAAGATGAAATTTTGAAAGGCCACCGCAGGCTACTCCTTTTACACAATGCGGAGATCCCTGATTTCCGCATGCTACACTTTATCCAGCCTGCGGGATTTCCGCAGGTTGCTATATAGGCAAGTCGCGGCGACGCTTTAAAACTAAAAGAGGAAAGAAGTTATAGCAGCTTCTAGAAGTGGAATCTTCTGGAAATATGAGGTGGCGTCCGTATGGTTACGATCCTACTGACTTCTCTGATTTGATGGGATCATCCTCATCTCTTTAACCACTTCAGCTTCTCCTATATAATGATAGGCTTCTCATGGAAAAAGGTTAGAGGTACAAGCATAAAGAAGCATAGAGACTGAAGAGAGAATAGATTGAAGTCTGTGTGAAGAATCCTATTTCAAGCGATGCTTGAGGTCTTCATTCATCTATCAAGATTTTGAAAGAAATCTTCATGCAAATGTTAGAACGGATGTATGTGTGTTTCAGAACGAAAGGCCACTGAAAAGGAACTTGCAACATCAAGGCGATTCAGTTGTATCTTCTACCTTTCATTAATATAATACGGTGGCATGTCTCTTTCCCATAAAATGATTGATATTTTATTACATGACTCCTTGATCACATGTTTGGGTTGTCATTAAATTTCGCCATTGTTGCTTTCATGTTGGTTGATTTGTGTTATTACAGATCTGATCTCACAGGAGCATTGGAGCAAAGCAGGATCAACAAAGACATAAGGAAGCGATTCATAAGGTACATTATCTATTCCTCCTTTGGTGATTAAATTCAATGATCGTAATCTAGGGAAAGCGTATTGTTCCATCTTGTTTTGTTCTAGATCCAGGTGGATCTAGGGGGATTAGTTCATGTCCGCATCTACCAATTTACTCGTTAACAACAGGCACCCAGGGCATGATATGCCGGATCAAATAGTTATTTGATGAGCTTGGGGATGGTTTCCCATTGATCCTATATGTGGATGACATGTTTCTTACAGGGGATGAGAAGCTCACAGATGGGTGCAAGAGGGAACTCATATCAAAGTTCGAGATGAAGGATCTAGGTCTTATGCATTATATTTTGGGATTGGAGGTGTGGTAGAGACCAGATGAGATTTTCCTTAGCCAAGGAAAATATACTGTTCAGATCCTGCAAAGACTCGAGATGATGGACTGTAAGTCCATGGTCACACCTATGTTGACAAATGCAAAGCTCTTGAGTGATTCATCTTCAGATTTGGTGGATCCCACGATGTATAGACAGTCGATTGGATTCTTGATGTACCTGGTTAACACCAGGCTGAACATATGTTTTGCAGTAAACACTTTGAGTCAATACATGTATAGCAGCAAAACATGTGTTGAGGTACCTACATGGTACAGTTGGATATGGATTGAGATATGTCTTGAATGGAGATGTGAAGTTGCAGGGTTATACAAACTCTGACTGGGCAGGGAATGAAGTGGACCGGAAAAGCACATCAGGATGTTGCTTCAGATGTCATTGCCACTTAGTACAGTAGAGGCAGAGTATATAGCAATGTGGCTTCGGAAGTTGCTTGCAGGGATATTTGATCTAGAGTTGGAGCCAACTTTGATATATTGTGATAATCAAAGTTGTGTGAAACACATAGAGACCAAATATCATTACATTCGAGACATGGTGTAGAGAGGAGCTATAGAGCTCCAATACATATCCACAGATAAGCAGACATCAGACATTCTCACCAAGCCTTTGTCTAGAGTGAAGTATGAGTTCTTTAGAGACAAGCTTGGCGTGATGCAGAATGTCCAACCCCGTTGAGAGGGAGGTGTGTTGTTTCTCCTCCTGTCGGCTAACCTGTCTGGCCAAGGGTTCCCTAGATCAGTCATGTGAGGTCACTGAGGGGGTAATGCATTGTCGAACCTGATGAGAGAAGAAACATCACACACATAGTCGTGAAGCCTATGGGAGTAACTTTGTGCTACTGGATGAGACTATAACTATGGCTGATGGCATGGTAGTAGTTGTGTGCTACTAGCTAATTGTTGCATAGTTATAGAGATCTTGCCTATGACTATTGTTGATGGCATGGTAGTAGTTGTGTGCTACTAGTTGATTATTGCATAGTCATAGGGACTGCAAACTATGATTATGGTTGATGGCATGGTAGTAGTTGTGTGCTACTAGTTTATTGTTGCATAATAATAGAGACTATTGAACTGCATGGTGGTAGCCTTTGTAGTTACCAGTTGATTGCAGGATATGACTATGGTTGATGGCATGGTAGTAGTTGTGTGCTACTAGTTGATTGTTGCATAGTCATAGAGTTTGTGACTATGGTTGATGGCATGGGAGTAGATGTGTGCTACTAGTTGATTGTTGCATAGTCACAGAGATCATAACTATGGTTGATGGCATGGTAGTAGCTTAGTGTGATTGTTGCATGGTAGTAGTCTTACAACTACTAGTGGATTGCAGATCATGACTTCCGTTGATGGCATGGTAGTAGCTTAATGCTACTAGTTGATTATTGCATAGTCACGAGAGACTACCAGATAGCATGGTAGTAGCTTAATGCTACTAGTTGATTGTTATGTAGTCGTGACAGCATGGTGGCAGCGTTGTGCTGCTAGTTGATTGCTGGAGAGCATGGTAGTAGTTGTGTGCTACTAGATGATTGCCATGGAGACTACCATAGCCCTTGGAAGTAGTTGTGTGCTACTGTTTGATCGCAGCACAGTCATGAGGACTATGGCAGTAGTTGTGTACTATTGGATTACGGCAGTAGTCGTGTACTATTGGACAATATGGGTAGTTGTGTGCTACTAGATGATTGCAGCATAGTCTTGTAGACCGTGACTGATGGTTTGAGCTATCGATGGCATTGTAGAAGATGTGTGCTACTAGTTGATTTCATAGTAGTCAATGGACTACTAGATGAAGACATCGTGGAAGGATGCCTCCCTAGCTAAGAGGGAGTGTTGATGTTTTGGTAGATGTGGGAGGTATTTCCTCCTGGACAACTTTTCTTTGAGAAGAAGAAGATTCCAAGAAGTCAAAGGAAGACCATTGAACAGTTGAAGAACACTCCGGAAAAGAATAAAGTAAAATAGAAGACTACAGAAGAGAGGTCGGCCCACAAGAAATAATAATAAAGTGGAAATATAATTTCCAGGAAGAGAAGTCGACCCATAGGAAATAATAATAAAGTGGAAATATAATCAAATAGAAGACCACAGAAGAGAAGTCGGCCCACAGAAAATAATAATAAAGTGCAAATATAATTTCCAGGAACAGAAGTCGGCCCACGGGAAATAATAATAAAGTGGAAATATAATCTCTAGGAAGAGAAGTCGGCCCACAGATATAATGAAGACCCAGAATAAGAAGTCGTCCCCGGACAAGCGCCCAGATTAGTATAAATACTGTAAGTTTTAAACCTGCGAAGTAAAGCAATGCATATAGATTCTTAAGCAAGACAGAAATTAATCAATGGCCCATACACAGAGTACACAGAGATTTTATACCGGACCCTCAACCGGGAAAACCTTTCTTATATTCATTATATCGAATTTCACCATTCACCATACAATATATACAATGTTTTTAGGTATTCCGTAGATACCAAAACCCTAATCCCTTAATCCGGGATTAATTTACAAAACCGC
>SNQJ01S0037566.1:71242-85000 GCA_010110895.2 Picea sitchensis | reverse complement strand
ATATTCATTATATCGAATTTCACCATTCACCATACAATATATACAATGTTTTTAGGTATTCCGTAGATACCAAAACCCTAATCCCTTAATCCGGGATTAATTTACAAAACCGCTAAAAATAGCAAAAACCGCCCAAAAAAAAATTCCGGGGCGCTGCGCGTAACCAGGGGGGGCATACCTGCCCCCCCCCTAGGACCCCCCTAAGAAAGCACCCAACGCACACGGCACAAACAGAGCACTATTGCGAGGGATCGTCAGACGCAGTTGTCATATTTGACGCGCCCACACACACACATGCAAAGAATATAACACATACCCAACAAATACAAGTCCGGGTCAGTTCATTTGTACAGCCACACAATTCTCCTTCTGCAGTGCACACTAGGCAGTTGCAATTGCAACTGCAGCTACAGTTTCGCTATTTCTAGTTTATGGTTCTCTTGGAGAGTGTGCCCCACTTGGGGAAGGATATTCTCAATGGTTCTTGATGATCTCTCTTGTGCGCTACCTTTGGAAAAGTTGTGCTAAGGTTGTGTGGTGCTACCCAGTTGCTTCGTGCTATTACAGTAGCAATTGCATTTGCAATAGCAACTGCAGTTGCAGTTACCAGTTGTGTCAATTCTGTGGTGCACTAGTGATGTGCCTAACTTGCGCCAATTATGTGGTGACTCAGTTGTCTACCCTTGCTAGGGTTTGATAAGAAGAGATAAGTATCTGGTTCTTCATTGTTGGTTTGCTCTTGTGATTAGGGCATGTTCATGGTTGTATTGGAATATTCTCTCTAAGAAAAGTTGGTTGGGTTTTTCCCGAAGTTTGGGGTTTTCCCAAGATAAATCTTTGTGTCCTCTTGTGCTTGTTTATCTGTTGCTTATATTTTTCAATATATGATTATTGAATGTTAAAAGAAGAAAAAAAATCAAAATGCTATGGTAAATCTAATGTTAACGAAACTAATGAAAATATAACACTATTATTCTTGTTCAAGGGTAAACATAAATAAATAGTCATGCATCAGAGTATCATCTTTATGCTTCTTCTTCTTCTTTCTTTTTTCTAAGGTCACGACAAAGCTAGACAACAAATTGGTGTATGAGACCCCCTTGTTTGTGGGACAAGGGACCCCTTTCGTGCAGCGATTTGACTGCTAAGGTCTACTGAGGTATACCTACCCTACCCCCCTCTGGATTTGAACTTGTGAGCTCTTAGGAGGAAACACATGTTCTTAACCATTAGGCCCACTCTATATTTGCAATAACATTTTTACATAAGGAGTAAAATAGTGTTAAGCTCTATTATGATGAGCTAACCATTTGAATATCCAATGTAGTTTACAAAACATATTAACAAATGTTTAGAAACAACATCTTATGGCAAGGTTGGACAGACATCCAGGAAGGAAAAGAACAAGCATCTGTTAAAATGTAAAAAATATGAACCCTAAAATCACATTAAAAATGAGTAGATTGCAACCACCATTTCATGAATGTTGACAAGAAACCTCTTACATGCAATTAGAATCATCCACACACACACAAGAATATTAGAAGTAGAAAATTACTAGAATTACTTTGGCTCTTCTTCTATAAACCTTTTTAATTTCATTTATCAACAATTGTGTTCTTGCCCAAATGAGCAAGATGAATAACTTTAAGAGTTATTTACTTCATAATGGTGATTTAGACTATAGACATAGGCATATCAATAAAATCACTTGACGACTTAGTATAATTCATTCTTTAATGTTGTATTAATCACATAAAGTACATGTGCCCTCTCCCATTTTGTTATCAAAGAAGTATTTTCTCTCTTACAATTCTCTTGTGTCTTGGTTTTTTGTGCTAGGTCTTTTTAATATAACTTACAATATCAATTATAAGATTCTAGTGCACTTCCTATTTGCAAGACTATAAAAGGTAAAAGTAAATCCCCACAAACTATAAAAGTTACTACCAAGACTGTTGAAATGATGGTGTAATCTTCACATACGTCCATGGTCAACCTCATTTTGTAAAAGTTATTATTGTATATTAGTGTGTTTCTAGGATTTGGCTTAAAGAACCTAGCAAATATGTTGGCCCATAACCCCACTTGGCAACGGCTCCCACCTCGAGATGTCTACAAATACACACTCAAGACTCAATTGTAACATCAACTAAACCTATTTCTCTTTTATACAAGTGATTCATTCTTTTATCCTATTAACACCATATCTAGCATTGTGCTCTCTTTCATGGTGTGATCTATTGTTCAAGGGCTTTCCATCAAGTGTTGTGCTCTAGTGTTCTTGTGTGATTTCTCTCTATCGTCTATTGTTTCTCTATAGACTTTCGAAAATCATTTGACTCTGCTCCTCATGAGGCTGTATTTTAGAGGCTCAGATACATCAACATTTCCAAGATAATATTGACAGACATCAACATTTCCAAGATACATCGCTCCTAGGAGGGGGCACTTGGGAAGAACACTCCCAAGGGCACTTCCTAAACGCTCCCTCTAGGAGCATGCTTCAAGAGAAAAGCATTGGGCCGAGGTGGAGGGCACTCCCCTGCAGTGTAGCATAAAACCACCCTTTGATTGTATTCAAGCTCTCTCAGTTGTTTTCAAGCTTTCTCAAGTGTACTCAAATTCGTAATCCATAAACCCACTCTTCTACTATATTGAATATTCAAGCTTTCTTGGATGTATTCAAGCTCTCTAAGGGGTATTCAAGTTAGGTATCCATAAACCCACTCTCACATTGTATTTAAGCTTTCCTTGTATTTAAGCTCTCTCGGATGTGTTCAAGTTGGGTATACATAAACCCACTCTCATTTGTATTTCGACCAAGGTTGACCCTATATTCAATTGTCTCTATAAACCCACTCAATTTCATCATTCTCCATGGCTTCTTGATCCACTTAAGGGGGGATTGAAAAGATGATGTAATCTTCACATACGGCCATGGCCGACCTCACTTTGTAATCATTATAATTGTGTATTAGTGTGTTTCTAAGATTTGGCTTAAATCCCACCTAGTCAACACTCATTTATTATATTCCTAGGCAGTTAAAATTAACCTAGTCATTATGTGTGCCCATAACACCAATTGGGGAGCATGCCCTACCTCTTGAGTTGTGTACCAAAACCCGGTTGTTGTTACACCAAAACCCGCAGGTGATTGGTAAACTCACCACCACCAGATTTCAAGGATCCACGAGAGGCGATTAGTCCCTTGTCATGATACACCGGGGAGCGTTGACTACTTGCAATTTTGTGCAACAATCTCCCCCTCAGAGCGAGCAGAGTGTGTATCGAACTCGTGACCTCTAGCTCTGATACCAATTGTTGGAAGTACGGTTGTCGTTACACCAAAACCCACAGGTGATTGGTAAACTCACCACCGCCAAATTTCAAGGATCCACAAGAGGCGATCAGTCCCTTGTCACGATACACCGGGGAGCGTTGACTACTTGCAATTTCGTGCAACAAGAAGGATAATTTATTGATGAATACACAATCTCCTGCTTGTTATGGGGTATATTTTGGTGAAAGCCTAAGGTATACTTACTGAGGAATGCACCATCTCCTGCTTGCTATGTAGTGAGCAAAGATGCCACAGATTCATGCCAATGCTCTTCACCTTCATAGACCATTTAAGTTGAATTTGCAGTGTTGTGTTAACATTTGCAGCACTTATGCATAACCACATGACAAAAATTGCACAACTTCTTTTGATGATTCTTAAATAGGTGATATAATATATTCTTTGTATGCCACATTTGGCTATCTCATGTGCTAGAATTTTCTTTGGTACCCTACCTTTCGTCCCTCGCAAATTAGATAATCTTTGATCAGATTTTCTCTATTCTGTGCATTCAAATAGGATCTTCCTTTGATAGACCTGAAGTATAGTGTTTCATTTTCCAAGTCAAAGGGTGAATAATTCTTCTTTATTTCTCGGATTCATGAATTTCTTTGTGGGTAGACATCAGATGTTGGCAAATCATATTTTCAAATTTTGGGCAACAATACTTGCATAGAATCTCTGAGCATCTGAATTGATAACACTCCATTCGTTATATCAAATTAAGGCATGGATACTTGTCATCTATCAAAGTCTAAAATAGTCTCTCTGGGTCGCTTACAAATGTCCAAATGTAGAGTCAAGAAACAGTCCAAAACCTCCTAAATCTTATACCATGATTCATTTCTGACATACTAGATTTAAAGGTTGCCCCTCTGAGCATATAAAAACATTAACTTTTTATGCTCTGGGCTCATAATGTGATAGAACAAGGCAGAATGGTCGAAAGAACCATCATGAGAGTAAATCCTGCATTGTTGCTGTTTGAGCTAACATTAGGGGGGCATGTGTTGGTGGGTATCAAGCCTGGTACTATGGCATTTCTGTCATTATTTCTGAGAAATATATAGATGCTGCTTTTAATGTCAATTCCACATCCCCCTGCAAGGCATTTTTTATTTTTCAATTGTCAATTGTCAGGGTTCTTTTCTCCCTGATCATGACATTTGACAAGGGAATTGTCTTTTGCCCTCTAGGAGAGACTTTTGCACTCTCACTTTGCATTTTACACTTTTCTACCAAGCAGTCCCATTGACCTATTTATGGTCATTTGTTGGACATTAAAAAAAGGTATCTTATCTTACCTGTGTTTGATACCTTCAGTACTGATACCAGGGGAGAGATATTGGCACAAGCCTCTAGATCAAAATACTTTTATAATATAAATATATTAGAAGAAAACTCAAAATCCAGGCTACATTCATAATATTAGAAAATACTATCTGTGCTTGTTGATGTTATAGTAACATCGGACAGGTACTTCAACATGGGTTAGTGTCAACACGTGGGAGTCGTCCTTGAAACCTCTCAGAAAACTTTAGGAAGTTCACTTTATGAATCATTAATTAAAGTGAATGATCTTTTAACTAATTAAGTTAAATGCCTAAGTTTGGTGACATTAGTAACTTAAGTGAGTTGATTAAGTCCTAACCATTAGATCTAAAGTGAACGTGAGATTAGATCTCAGCCATTGATCACTTTAGGAAATCTAAGGCTTTGGACTTGGGGAAAACTCAAGGTTATAAAAGACAGCCTAGGTGAGAGGACGAGACACAGTGATGGTACACAAAGACTGAGTGAGCACCCAGGTGTGCAGGGGCAGGGGCCGAGGAAAGGGTGCAGGGGGAAGCAAGGGAGATAGCAGCTAGGTGGGCTAGGCTATTAGCTGCAGCACTTGTACTTCCTCAGAAGGGCCATTATCTCAAGACAGGAGCCCTAATTTTATTTAATAAAATCATCACAGATCTGGTTTTCCCGAGATGGTTTTTCTAGGGGTCGTTTACCCAAAATATCTTGTGCAATGTGTTATGGTTTCGGATTTTGCTTCCGCTGAATTTTATCGTTAAGTAACCTAGCTGTGCTATTATTCAGTAGAATCAGTTTTTACTTGGAATTAATGGTTGGGTGCTAGGTTAAAAAATTCAACAGTGCTTACTGACAGAGCATTTAATCAACAGCATTTTGATCTAGTTATTTCATAGCATACTAAGTATGTTTTTCTTAAAGATAGAACAGCTTGTAAAGAGACTACTTACAAAGCAAACAATGCGGGCCCTAAACACAAGAGGAAGGGCCCGCTGGGGATCCATCAACTCCCTTAATAATCTGCGAAGTAGAAGTGGTGTGTCCCGAAGCCTCTGTTCAACCAAAAGCAGTAAAATAATTAGGATTTTTTAATACATTTAAATAATTATAATAAAAAATTCCTGAAATAACAGGAAACTGAAAGATATGATCATATGCTTTCAAATTTAGATAATAAATAGAAAGCAGTGATACTTTAGTGAGAAAATCCAACAAAAGAGGATGAACAGACCCACCAAGAAAAAGAGGTGAGAGAATTCTTTGATAGTTCAATACGATCACTTTAAGAGATAACAAAAGTGACATTTCACCATTCACAAACCTAAACCTTGTTCTAAAATTTCTCTGTTACTTTATCTTATTAACAAACATTTCTGCTTATAAGCTGCTTCCATGCAAAATAAAAATATGTCAACAGAAAAAGAACCTGTGGTGTTTTACATACAAAGGAAACAATTGGGTTTATATTTTTAAGGTGACATTTCACCATTCACAAACCTACACCTTGATGTTATCAAATTTCTATGGTACATTATCTCAGCAACAAAAATTCATCTGTTATAAGTTACATCCATGGATCTCAATTTTTTGGAGCAGAATAAAAATTTATGAACAGAAAAAGAACCTGTGGTGTTTTACAGACAAAGTAAACAGTCAGGTTTATACTAAGAAGGTATGTATATAATATAAACATAGTATTTCCTAGTTAGCTTTTTTCAAAGTAGATACCATAATGCAAAAGAACAATTTCAATGGACTTTCCTTGTAACCATATAATAAATGCATCCTAATTTGGTTGATTTTGGCAATGTGTTTATAGAACATATCCAAAATTAGCATGTCATGGGCTAAACTGAAATGGAACTAGATCAATTTTTAATTTTTCCCATGTGAAAGGGAATCCAATATTTTCTATGCATGCAACAGTGTAATTAATAATAGCTCATTCTAATTACCCTTGTGGTTGGTTATGTTTCAACAAGGCAAAACCTGACCTGGGTTACTTGGTCAACATTGTAAAAAAATCACATCCTACCCTTGTTTTGTAATGTTTACCTTCCAGCCAATACAACATTGCAAGGTATCAAGAATCTCTAAGCCAAACCAAAACGAGACTACTCAGCTGTTGGAATTAACGGTGTAGTCTGTACATATGGCCACAGCCCATTCAGATGTATCTTTATGTAAATCAAATTATGGCTAAGGCAATATTTTATTTCATTTAATGTATACTAGGATTGTGGTTAAAGCCAACCTAAACAAACTTGACATATAGGCTGAACAACCCTCTTGAGGTGTGTGCCCTTGTTATGCGGGCTAATAACCCCTCTTGGGAGGGTGCCTCACTTGAGTTGTGTATCAATACACAACTCAAGCTCTCATTTGTAGCATCTCATCATGTGATCTTCTTGATCTGAAATACCAAGTGTTATAAGCCTAAGGGTGTACTTAATTTTGGTGTTTGATTAACATATTTCTCTTAGGCACACTTGTAATTGGCATATTTCAGCACTTGTGCTTGGCTTCTGCACCCTATCAGGCGCACTAGACCTATCTCTTGGTTCCATCGGTTCTTTTGTTGACCCTTATAAATCTCCGCATGGTATCAGAGAGGGTGTTAACCTTACTCTCTCAATTATTTTGGCTGATCCAAAAACTACTAACTAGAGGTACCTTTGCTTCAGTGCAGAACTAGGGTTTTCTTGGATCATACCTTCTATGGTTCCTAGAGATATAAACCCAAATATGTTAGATATTGTAATGTTTATCTCATTAGTAATAAATGTCTTAAAGTAATAATGTAATATCATACAATGGAATAAGTTGTATGTAATAAATGACATTTATGTTAAAAGTAATTATGAAATTAAGTGAGTGGTTCCTAATGGAAATAATACAACTTGCTAGATATATATACAACACCACTTTATGTAATCTTACACACATTGATATAATACATCTCTCATTCAAACTCTTTCACTTGTCTCTTGTATGTTCTCCAGAGCATAGCTTAATATGGTATCAGAGCCACGGTGATTGTGTCTTAGGGAAACTTTGGCGAAGAAGGAAATCAAATCCTCCAAGAGACATCCATACAGCCAGGAAGAAGAATCTATACCAGAGGATCCATAAGGACCAGCAATGAGTTAAGCCATTGATAAAATCTTGTATGACTCAAATTACCTATATAGAAGTTCTCAGAAATTATACAAATAAGTAATTTTTAAAATTTGTACGGTCGTGTCCAGAAATTAATTATGTATCTCTATACGGAAGCTTACGACTTGCTCAGGGAATTGTGCAAAGAAGTGATCAATTAAATTCATATAGCGACTAACCTGTAATCAAAAATTTGTATGGCAGCTTAAACAGAATTCGTACAGCAGCTAACCAATAATCTAAAAATTGTACGGCAGCTTGCGCAGAATCTGTATGACAGCTTCCAATAGGCTGAATCGTACGAACGGAACCCGCAACAGAAGGTACAGTTCAATTAAACATGTACAGCAGCGAATTAAATCTGAATTAAGTTCAAGGTGTATGGTAGCTGTAACCAACAACTCTGTACTCTGGGTATCAGTCAGCTGAATCATACAGTTACAGAGTCTATGTTTAATCCTTGATTTTTTATGGTTGAAGTGTACGGATGACAAAGAGTTTAAAATCTGATTTTTAAGGAAGTCATAAGGTTTTCTAAGGAAGCATAAAAGTTTTCAATTTTTTAAGGAGTTGTAAAAAAAATTTAAAAAGAATTAGAAGGGTCTTTTTTAAAGATAAAAGTATATTTTTTGAAGTTATAAGGAAATATGATCAATGTTAATAATTTCATGATCCTCGAGTTTCATAAATTAAATGGTAAAAATTGTCATGCCTAGAAGCAAAAAGTGGAGCAAATCTTGTCTTACCATGATCTTTGCGAAATCGTTACAGGGACAACTCCAAAACCAGATCACATGTCTAATGAATATAAGAAGAAAAATAAAAAAGCATTACTTCTTCTTACCTTTGCTTTGGAGGATGATATTCTTCCCCACATTCGTGGTATTACCACTGCTGTTAAGGTTTGGATGAAGTTAAACAATTTGTACGAAACTTCAAATGAACTTCGAATTTTAGTGTTGAAAAACAAATTAACTAGTTTGAAGATGGTAGCATCAAATTCCATTACAGATCATGTTCAGAAGTTGCAAGAACTGAAAAATGAATTATCGGCGATTGACTCTAACATTAAAGATAACTAATTCATAGCCATTCTGTTTAATAGCCTACATGATGATTATCACCATTTTGTAACTTCATCTTGTATCTCTTCTCGAAAAGAAACTCCCACATTTGAAGAAGTTGTAGGCTTACTAATTCAGGAAGAGCAAAGACTCAAGAAAAATGAACTTGCACTAGATCGAGCTTTTACGGGAAGACACAAAGGAAGAGATCGTGACAGACGTCGTCAAGAAGGAAGATATAATTGGCATCAAAATCAAAATTGGAGGCCAAATTCTTCAAGTCAGACAAGTACTTCTCAAAGTTCTAAGCATTGCAATTATTGTAGCAAGAGTAATCATACTGAAAAAGAGTGGTGTGTTAAACAAAGACAAGAGGTTGAAAGGAATGGAGGTAGAGGACATTATAGAGGAAAAAGTTGAGGGGCAGGCATCAAACTCATTTTGTAGAAAGTAGTGCATTTGTTCCACAAGAACCTGGCACTAATTATTTGTTTATGGCTTCTCATACTAACATCTCTACTTCTCAATGTGTCTAGTACATTGATTCGGGAACCACATGTTTTTGATTGCATTTTCATGAGACATCCTCCAGATCATTCTCCTCTAGATTGAGTTGAGACATCTATGTGAGGGAGCCCAAGTGTTGGGTGTGCCCATATGATGGGTGTACGTCAGACTCTGGACTGAGCTTTTATGACGTGTGGTCTCTTGTCTACTCCTCTAGACTGAGTTGAGATGACTTGAGACGGTCTCCTGCTTTGTACTTGTTGAAATTAGTGCGGCTACAAGAGCCATTCTCCTGGAGGATGGCATAAGACCCTAGTTATGGACTAGAGCCCCCAACACACTCCTGGGGTTTCTTGGTATGAGACCAACCAGTGCATGGCAAAAGACCCTTGTGAGGGCCCCCAGTAGATGACTGGGGTTCTTGGTCTAGGACCAAGCAGTAAGACCCTAGATGTGTTCTAGGGCCCCTGGATGTGTTCTAGGGAATCCTTGCCCAGTGTTTGGATTGATCCTTGGATGTGTTCCTTGGTGGTTGATATAAGTCCCTAGATGTGTCTAGGGCCCCTGGATATGTTCCAGGGAACCCTTGCTTAATGCATGGGTTGATCCTTGGTCTTGTACCTTGGTGGATAAGACCCTAGATGTGTTCTAGGGCCCCCAAATGTGTTCTGGGGCAACCTGGTCTTTGACCAGGTAGATCTTAGTGTAATACCAAAATGTGTTGATGTGTGATCCTCTTCCTCTCTCCTGGGATGGTCCATGAGACCTAGGAGAGTCTATGAAGATGGGCATGACCACATTGTGTGATGTACCCCCTTATGCAGTGATGATAAAGTTTATTGGTCACCATGAGACTCATATGGACATGTTTTTCCATTAAGCAACCCCCCATGACTTTATCCTAACCCACTGATTGGTTTTCCCTCTTGGTTTATGAGTTTGGGTTTTCATTTTGTGTAAGTGGGGTTTTAATTTTGTGATTGGGGTTTCAATATTAAATTAGAATATTAATTAATATTTATATTAATAATATGTCAATAATTAATTATTATTTTAATACCCTAAAACCCTCTCCTCAACTATAAATTAGAACCTACCTATTCATTTCACTCACACTCACTCTCTCACCCTTCTATGAGTTGCGGCTAACTCAGTGACTGTTCCCTCTTAATTATTGTGGCCTCCTCACTTGTTCAAGTTTCAATTTTGTGTTTTGTATTGACTGGAAGGTTCCACTTTGGAGATTTTGTTGGATGTTTCTCTTCTGAGGTATACATTGCTGCCAGAACTGTCTTCAATTGCAGATCTGTCCCTTACCTATCAGTCGGACCTGTCTTTTGTATCAAATCAACCTCTTTTCTAGTTGCTGAGTTATTGTAGGGTTGTCGTCTCCCTCCCTGGTCACGGATCTGTTTGTGGAGGAGTTGCAGCCACCTTCTGGTCACCTTCCTTGGTTGTATTCACCTCCTCTAGCAGCCGCCTGGACTATCTTGAGTCCCCTGTGGGGGTTTTCTCTATGTGCAGTCCAGTTTACTGAGTAAGAGGTTTTGTTGTTGCTTCTCTGTCCAGATCCATTCATGTACCATCATTGTTGATTGGAGGGTTTCTTGTTGAGATCAATTGTTGTTCAAGATTTTGGGTTATTGTTATATTTCCTTGGGGTTTCCTTTTGGCAAAACAATCCTTGAGTTCTCCTTGACAGAGATCAAACCCTAAGAGGTTTGATCCATGAATCTGAACTATATTTGAGCATATTTTACAGAGGCTTACATTCACATGTGTGTCAGGTACATCTCTCATTAATTCAAGAGGTAAGCTTTCAGATCTATTTGTTTTAGTTTCAGATCTATTGTTTCAGTTTCAGATCTATTTGTTTTATACTCAGAAAGATTTAATTTCAAATTTGCTTGTATGGTTCCTTATTTATGTCGATCTAGTAAACAGATTAAATAAACAAAATAAAATAAAAAAATTAAGGCTTTATTGCTTTGAATTTTCCCTATTTCTGACAATACTCCTCTAGACTGAGTTGAGTCAGCTTGAGATGGTCTCCTGCCTTGTACTCCTATGGACTTAGTTGAGTCGACTTGAGATGGTACTCCAAATAATACTCCTGTGGACTCAGTTGAGTGATCTGTTGAGTATGACGTCCCTGTGGCTGAGCACAGATGGACATGTCCCTAGTGGTTGAGCACTAGTGGACGTGTGAGATCCTTGCTATATTGTCTAAGAGTAAGATTTACTTGTAACCCTGATTTGTGATGTAAAGGGTACAAGTCGACCCCACCATAAGAAAGATAATTAATATTGTGTAATGATTAATTATGTTATTGAGTTAATGAGGTCGGCCCTATTGTGCCAATAGACACACCTTTTGTTGTGTCAGTTCTTGTATAAATAAAGGTGAATCCCCATTGAGGATTACACACTCTCACTTGTCATCTCAGAATTTCAGCAAGTGCATGTACGGCTGAAGTGTGCACCTCTCTTGGGCGCTAGGTTCTAGGTTTTTGTAAGCACCCTCTTGTGTGCTAATGTCTATGGTGTGGGGGATCTTCTCTTGAGAATATAGCAAATGATTGTTGGGTTTTGCCCTTGTTTGAGAAGGGTTTTCCCAGGATACTTCTTGTGTTCTTGTGCATGGTTATTCTTCTTGTGATCTTGGTTATTGTAGCACTTATGTATGGTATTGTTGCATTGTTTATGGTTCAAGTACATGCTAAATGAAATAAACTACATGTGCATGAGCTAAGCATCTTAAAATTGAACATTGTATTAGAGCAGAGTTCTTGAAGAGCCATTGCACAAGCAATTGAAGAAGCCAGTCATCCTCTCCCCTTGTTGCAACTGCAAAAACGGCTCCCCCTATCTTTCTAGGTTTCAGCACCTTCCAATGAAACATTGGGGCTAATTTTTGCATAGGAGTGTACGACCTCCTTCAGCACACTTCTAGAAACTCTCAGAGTGCAATTTCAAGAATTTTTTTATTTTTGGCCCTAGGATTTCTAGGGTTCCGCAATTTTCTACAGAATTTCGATTTTAGGGTTTCTGTATCTCATTGAAGGATTTTTCAAGCTTACCAGTGTTCTTCTGACTTTCCAGGCTTATTGTTGGCAGTCATAAGTCCAACGAAACCTAAGATTGCTTGCCTAGCCTAGTCATTAGGTTTCCTAGCCTAGCCGTTAGGGTTTGTGGAAGAATCTGCAAACCATGAGGAACAGAACTTTGGTGGAAGATAGGCTTGATGGATCAAGCAACTTTAGTTCATGGAAATCAAGACTACAAATTACCCTAGAAAAGGATGACCTATTGAGTTTGATACAAAACACTCTACCAGAAACAGCTATCGATGAAGAGAAGGAAGATTGAAAGGCAGATGACGTCAAAGCAAGGAAGATAATCATCTATTTAGTAAGAGATCATCTACTACCTCGTATTGTTAACCTAAAGACAACTTATGAGATGTATGATGCATTGAAGAATATGTTTGAGAGTAACAACACCCTCAGAGCTCTTACATTGAAGAACCAACTTCAACATATCAAGATGACAAAAGCAGACATCGTTGCTACCTTCTTCATGAATATTTCAGAGATCAGAGATCAGTTGGGTGCCATTGGAGATACCATATCAGACAGAGAACTTGTCTTAACTACTCTCAATGCTCTTCCAAGACATTGGGAACCATTTCTTCAAAGTATTAGTGGTAGAGCAAATCTACTAGGATTTGATCGCCTATGGACAGACTGCACCGAGGAAGAAACCAGACTTATAGTCAGAGGAGTGCAAGACTTCCCTCATGATGACAATCATGCTCTTACCTTTCATACAAAGAAACGCAACAGAAGAAATAGAAGAAGTTTCAACAAAGCATTCATAGACAAGAAGACTTCATCAGCTTCAGGTCATGAACACAGAAAAGACAATTCAAAGATTCAGTGTTTCAGATGTGACAAGTATGGACACAGTGCGAGAAATTGTCTTACCAGGAAGAAAGGAAGACAACTTGCCTCCACTATTGATGTTGATCCAGAGCCACATCAGAGAAATGAAGACATAAAAGATGAAGCCTTTTTCTTCATATCAGCACTCTCATGAAGACAGTGGTGCTTCCAAACACATGACTGGATATAGAGATCATCTGACAGACCTTGTTGAGAAAGAATCTAGTCTACATGTTGTACTTGGAGACAATAGCAGATATAATGTGAAAGGAGTTGGAACTTCTACATTCCAACTAGATTCTGACATACCCCTTCAGTTGAGTGAGGTACTATACGTACCTGGGATGAAAAGGAACCTTGTCTCTATTTCTGCCTTAGAGGATAAAGGCTACAAGGTTACCTTCTCTGAAGGAAAAGTTCTTGCATGGCACAAGAA
>SNQJ01S0037566.1:45723-71232 GCA_010110895.2 Picea sitchensis | reverse complement strand
AAATCACCATTATGAAGTAAATAAATCTTAAAGTTATTCATCTTGCTCATTTGGGCAAGAACACAATTGTTGATAAATGAAATTAAAAAGGTTTATAGAAGAAGAGCCAAAGTAATTCTAGTAATTTTCTACTTCTAATATTCCTGTGTGTGTGTGGATGATTCTAATTGCATGTAAGAGGTTTCTTGTCACCATTCATGAAATGGTGGTTGCTATCTACTCATTTTTAATGTGATTTTAGGGTTCATATTTTTTACATTTTAATAGATGCTTGTTCTTTTCCTTCCTGGATGTCTGTCCAACCTTGCCATAAGATGTTGTTTCTAAACATTTGTTAATATGTTTTGTAAACTACATTGGATATTCAAATGGTTAGCTCATCATAATAGAGCTTAACACTATTTTACTCCTTATGTAAAAATGTTATTGCAAATATAGAGTGGGCCTAATGGTTAAGAACATGTGTTTCCTCCTAAGAGCTCACAAGTTCAAATCCAGAGGGGGGTAGGGTATGTATACCTCAGTAGACCTTAGCAGTCAAATCGCCGCGCGAAAGGGGTCCCTTGTCCCACAAACAAGGGGGTCTCATACACCAATTTGTTGTCTTGCTTTGTCGTGACCTTAAAAGAAAGAAAGAAGAAGAAGAAGCATAAAGATGATACTCTGATGCATGGCTATTTATTTATGTTTACCCTTGAACAAGAATAATAGTGTTATATTTTCATTAGTTTCGTTAACATTAGATTTACCATAGCATTTTGATTTTTTTTCTTCTTTTAACATTCAATAATCATATACTGAAAAATATAAGCAACAGATAAACAAGCACAAGAGGACACAAAGATTTATCCTGGGAAAACACCAAACTCCGGGAAAAACCCAACCGACTTTTCTTAGAGAGAATATTCCAATACAACCATGAACATGCCGTAATCACAAGAGCAAACCAACAATGAAGAACCATATACTTATCTCTTCTTGTCAAACCCTAGCAAGGGTAGACAACTGAGTCACCACATAATTGGTGCAAGTTAGGCACATCACTAGTGCACCACAGAATTGACACAACTGGTAGCTGCAGTTGCTACTGCAATTGCAATTGCTACTGTAATAGCACGAAGCAACTAGGCAGCACCACACAACCTTAGCACAACTTTTCCAAAGGTAGCGCACAAGAGAGATCATCAAGAACCATTGAGAATATCCTTCCCCAAGTGGGGCACACTCTCCAAGAGAACCATAAACCAGAAATAGCGAAACTGTAGCTGCAGCTGCAATTGCAACTGCCTAGTGCGCACTGTAGAAGGAGAACTGTGTGGCTGTACAAATGAATTGACCCAGACTTGTATTTATACTAATCTGGGTGCCTGTCCAGGGACGACTTCTTATTTTGGGTCTTCATTATATCTGTGGGCCGACTTCTCTTCCTAGAGATTATATTTCCACTTTATTATTAATAATTATTTCCTGTGGGCCGACTTCTGTTCCTGGAAATTATATTTCCACTTTATTATTATTTCCTGTGGGCCGACTTCTCTTCTGTGGTCTTCTATTTGATTATATTTCCACTTTATTATTATTTCCTATGGGTCGACTTCTCTTCCTGGAAATTATATTTCCACTTTATTATTATTTTTTGTGGGCCAACCTCTCTTCTGTGGTCTTCTATTTTACTTTATTCTTTTTCGGAGTGTTCTTCAACTGTTCAATGGTCTTCCTTTGACTTCTTGGAATCTTCTTCTTCTCAAAGAAAAGTTGTCCAGGAGGAAATACCTCCCACAACTACCAAAACATCAACACTCCCTCTTAGCTAGGGAGGTATCCTTCCACGATGTCTTCATCTAGTAGTCCATTGACTACTCTGCGATCAACTAGTAGCACACATCTTCTACAATGCAATCGATAGCTCAAACCATCCGTCACGGTCTACAAGACTATGCTGCAATCATCCAGTAGCACACAACTACCCATACTGTCCAATAGTACACAACTACTGCCGTAATCCAATAGTACAGAACTACTGCCATAGTCCTCATGACTGTGCTGCGATCAAACAGTAGCACACAACTACTTCCAAGCGGTATGGTAGTCTCCATGGCAATCATCTAGTAGCACACAACTACTACCATGCTCTCCAACAATCAACTAGCAGCACAAAGCTGCCACCATGCTGTCACGACTACATAACAATCAACTAGTAGCATTAAGCTACTACCATGCTATCCTGTAGTCTCTCATGACTATGCAACAATCAACTAGTAGCACTAAACTACTACCATGCCATCAACGAAAGTCATGATCTGCAATCCACTAGTAGTCGTAAGACTACTACCATGCAACAATCAATTAGTAGCACTAAGCTACTACCATGCCATCAACCATAGTTATGATCTCTGTGACTATGCAACAATCAACTAGTAGCACACATCTACTACCATGCTGTCAACCATAGTCACAAACTCTATGTCTATGCAACAATCAACTAGTATCACACAACTACTACCATGCCATCAACCATAGTCATATCCTGCAATCAACTGGTAACTACAAAGGCTACCACCATGCAGTTCAATAGTCTCTATGATTATGCAACAATCAACTAGTAGCACACAACTACTACCATGCCATCAACCATAATCATAGTTTGCAGTCCCTATGACTATGCACCAATCAACTAGTAGCACACAACTACTACCATGCCATCAACCATAGTCATAGGCAAGATCTCTATAACTATGCAACAATCAACTAGTAGCACACAACTACTACCATGCCATCAGCCATAGTTATAGTCTCATCTAGTAGCACGAAGCTACTCCCATAGTCTTCATGACTATGTGTGTGATGTTTCTTCTCTCATTAGGTTCGACAGTGCATTACCCCCTCAGTGACCTCACATGACTGATCTAGGGAACCCTTGGCCAAACAGGTTAGCCGGCAGGAGGAGAAACAACACACCTCCCTCTCAACGGGGGTGGACATTCTGCGTCACGCCAAGCTTGTCTCTGAAGAACTCATACTTCACTCTAGACAAAGGCTTGGTGAGAATGTCTGATGTCTGCTCATCTGTGGATATGTACTGGAGCTCTATAGCTCCTCTCTACGCCATGTCTCGAATGTAATGATATTTGGTCTCTATATGTTTCACACAACTTTGATTATCACAATATATCAAAGTTGGCTCCAACTCTAGATCAAATATCCCTGCAAGCAACTTCCAAAGCCACATTGCTATATACTCTGGAGTCTGCCTCTACTGTACTAAGTGCCAATGACATCTGAAGCAACATCCTGATGTGCTTTTCCGGTCCACTTCATTCCCTGCCCAGTCAAAGTTTGTATAACCCTGCAACTTCACATCTCCATTCGAGACATATCTCAATCCATATCCAACTGTACCATGTAGGTACCTCAATACATGTTTTGCTGCTATCCATGTACTGACTCAAAGTGCTTACTGCAAAACATATGTTCAGCCTGGTGTTAACCAGGTACATCAAGAATCCGATCAACTGTCTGTACATCGTGGGATCCACCAATTCTGAAGATGAATCACTCAAGAGCTTCACATTTGTCAACATAGGTGTGACCATGGACTTGCAGTCCATCATCCAGAGTCTTTGCAGGATCTGAACAGTATATTTTCCTTGGCTAAGGAAAATCTCATCTGGTCTCTGCCACACCTCCAATCCCAAAATATAATGCATAAGACCTAGATCCTTCATCTCGAACTTTGAAGTGAGTTCCCTCTTGCACCCATCTGTGAGCTTCTCATCCCCTGTAAGAAACATGTCATCCACATATGGGATCAATGGGAAACCATCCCCAAGCTCAGCAAATAACTGTTTGATCCGGCATATCATGCCCGGGGTGCCTGCTGTTAATGGGTAAATCGGTAGATGTGGACATGAACCAATCCCCCTAGATCCACCTGGATCTAGAACAAAACAAGACAGAACAATACGCTTTCCCTAGATTACGATCATTGAATTTAATCACCAAAGGAGGAATAGATAATGTACCTTATGAATCGCTTCCTTATGTCTTTGTTGATCCTGCTTTGCTCCAATGCTCCTGTGAGATCGGATCTGTAATAACACAAATCAACCAACATGAAAACAACAATGGTGAAATTTAATGACAACCTAAACATGTGATCACAGAGTCATGTAATAAAATATCAACATTTTATGGGAAAGAGACATGCCACCGTATTATATTAATGAAAGGTAGAAGATACAACCGAATTGCCTTGACGTCGTAAGTTCCCTTTCAGTGGCCTTTCGTTCTGACACACACATACATCCGTTCTGATGTTTGCATTAAGATTTCTCTCAAAAGCTTGATAGATGAATGAAGACCTCAAGCATTGCTTGAAATAGGATTCTTCACACAGACTTCAATCTATTCTCTCTTCAGTCTCTATGCTTCTTTATGCTTGTACATCTAACCTTTTCCATGAGAAGCCTATCATTATATAGGAGAAGTTGAAGTGGTTAAAGAGATGAGGATGATCCCATCAAATCAGAGAAGTCAGTAGGATCGTAACCATACAGACTCCACCTCATATTTCCAAAAGATTCCACTTCTAGAAGCTGCTAGAACTTCTTTCCTCTTTTAGTTTTAAAGCGCCGCCGCGACCTGCCTATAAAGCAACCTGCAGAAATCCTGCAGGTTGGATAAAGTGTAACATGCAGAAATTAGGGATCTCCGCACTGTGTAAAAGGAGCAGCCTGCGGCAGCGTTTCAAAATTTCATCTTGCAAGAGTGGAAAGAGGTTGCTTTTCTCAGGCAAAAGATTATATTGGGAACCTGAACACATGTTTATGTAATCATCATCAGGGTGACCAAAATAATGTGTAACACCTGCTTAAGCCTGTACAAATCCTTCTTCGATCTGTAGACATGAGACTCCTTCTCATGTATCTTGTGGCTGCTCTATGGACACTTCTTCTGGCTACTAGAGCAAGTGTCTCATCATAGTCTTCTCCCTCTTGCTCGGAGAATTCTTTGGCCACAAATCAAGCTTTGTACATCTCTATGTTGCCATCTGCAACATGCTTGATCTTGTAGATCAATTTAGAAGTCACCACTGACTTCCCTTTTGGTCTCAGAGCCACATAGCTAGAAAACATGTGTGGTCTCTTGCTCTCTTTGGATCCTAGGAAAAATCCATATATCAGTCCTTTTGACTGGATGCCTCCTCTGTCATTGTAGAAAAGTTTCATGAAACAAGGGAATCCTCTCAGGAGATCTCACATCTCCTAGAAGTCTTTGAAGCTACGATCTAGCCTCCTCAACACATGGCATCTGTTTGTCAGTCCTGGAAGACGTCTCTCTCTTCCATTTGAATTTGAAGAGGAATACTTTCTGAATGAAAGTCTCTAAGCCACCGACTCTCTCTGAGATCAGGCTCACTCTGAGTTTGCATGCTCCCTTTGAAGCTTGACTCCCTTTGAGTTTGTATAATCTCCAGAGCCATCTGCTCCCTCTGCATGTGCTAACCACCTCTTGAAGTCTGATCTCGTATGAACTGTCCTGGGGAGACTGCTCCTCCCTACTGGATCTTGAGGGCTGACTCCCTCTGAATTCTAGCTCCTTCGGAGCTGGTTCTTGGTGGGGCCACCTGCCTCGCCATTGGTGGAGCCATCTGCTCCTCCTCATATATCTGTATCCCCTTTGCATGCTACAAAGTATCATGGGACCATGTTGGTCTCTTCCTAGTCACTGCAACGATTCTGGGTAGGCCCTTCTGGCTCTACTGACTCTTCCTGTTGATCTGAAGAGTGATCAACTGAACTTGAGGGATTTGTACGGTCATCTTCGTAGCCTTTTGCTCCTTACAATCAATCTCTATATGAGATACTCTGTATCTTGCAAAAATACCCTTCTTGCTAGAAGGTTTTGACTTTGTCCTTTTCTCCTTCATTACATGGATGTGTACGGTCATGTACACAACTCTATGTCAGGATAGTTTGCTCCATGTCTCAGCTAGAGACCATCTAATATGTTGCCTCCTACAACTGTCATTATATCTCCCTTTCAAAGCTATCACCCGTGACCTGCCTGGAACACGAGCAACAGCAAGGGAAAACAACCGACAAGAATAATACTCTTATAATAAGAACAATAAGAAAAACAAGAACGGGAACAATCGTCACCGTAGCTCCTTATCACTTGTGACCTTCTTGGAACAAGAGCGAAAACAAAAAATACAATAACAAGAAATAAGAACAACACTCTTCAACACTCTTCCAGTGTTGTGACCAATCATTCCTACATGGTAACCTGCCCGAAACAAGAAACAAGAACAATAACATCTCCATGGTATCCTCTATGGAATTTACAAGATAACCTGCTTGGAACAAGGTCAACAACCAAGAACATCTCCTAGAGGAGATCAATTTATCTTGTAAACAAGTGCATCATTAATACTGAACAATGAGCATAATTCAAGTGTTACTAAACATTTGATAGCAATGGCAGTAATAGAACTCTAAAGACTGCTATTATAGTTACAACACTTACTTAAGCTGCAACAGTATAAAATATCGAACCTGATATGCAAACCCGGAGTCTAATTGTTGCTGTCCCATTTGAGTTGTCATATACTGTAGGAGACATCGTCACCATTGCCTCCAACTCTTGGGCTTCCTCTGAGTGCACTAGATCTAAGATCCCTTTAGATCTACTGTCACTGCTTGGATAAATGTCCTTTTGCCAAGTGTACATCTCTTGCAAACACCCTCATCTTATATACAAGCACACCATCCAACTTTGTCTTCTAATTTGAGACATTACATCAATAAGAAAAGGTTGGAAATCTGAATAAGAAGGTTCAATGTTCAGGAAAATGTCAACAAGCCTAAAACCCTAAAAATTCAATTTTGATGGAAAGTCAATCTGAGAAGTGCAATAGGTGTGCTAGAGTAGGGCCAGTTGATCAATGGTGGAGTTTGTGTTGAAATATTGTAACTGCGAAGTATATTCTACTTATTATTGAGTTATTATTAAATAGATCAATCCCCTTTTGTGGATTGATCATGTCAGGCTTTGTATATGACCAAATCCCCTTTTGTGGATTGGTCGAACCCTAATTAAATGATGCTAATTGAGAAGTCGGCTTGTAGGGCTTATTAAAGTGGTTTTAGCCACTAATTGAAGAAGTCGGCCCAGCTTGGTGAAGAGACACAACCCTAGCGCCTATCAGCTAGTATAAATAAGAATCGATGATGCCTCATTCTTACACTCACTTAAGTCACTCATCTAGTGCGCAAGTTTGAAGGAAGCTCCAGTTGTCGAAAGAAGAGAGAGAGGCACATTGCTCAGTGTTGGATATTCTCTAGTGTTTGGTTTATTATCTTGGCATTGTATTGACAATCTATATTAAGGAAGTTTTTGTTGGGTTTTATCCTCCATGAGGGTTTCCTAGGATAAATGCTATGTACCTTGTGATTGTGTTTCTTTCAGTGATCCTGCTTATGTTATTATTGTCTAGTAAATTGAAAAGAACTTAATAGCAGCTCTAAATTTAACATGGTATTAGAGCTTGACTGAATAGAGCACCTTTCATTGGGTAACCAAAAACGTCATTGTTGCCGTACAAGAAAATTAGGGCTTTTTATTGAAAGAAAATTTCAGCCTAAAAACCATCTAGGGAAGTGTGCCCTAGCCTAGCAAAGTCATTGGCACCTTGAGCGCACCTTTTCAATGGCCAGAGCCTCCGGAAAGTGAAACCCTAGTTTTTCGTTGGAATCAGAAAACCAGGAAACTAGAACCAATACCAGAAGTACCAGTTCAGAATGGTGTAGGTCAAGTTTTAAGGGGTAAAACTTGAAATTTTTGAAATCAGATTGATCCAGCCTACTCGCCTTAGCCCAACGCATCTAGTTCATGGATCAGAATTCCAAAATTTGAAAGTTGAAATATTAGGGTTTCCTCATAAAACCCTAAGTTGCAGTTACAGTATCAGTTGCAGTTGCATTTCCAGTTCCTTCATGTCAGTGGCAACACCAGTTGCAGTGCCAGCACTAGCTGCAGTACCAGTTGCAGTGAAAGTTTTTTGTGAAGTGTTGGGACTTTTGTGTTATTGTCCTAGTGCACCTTACCCTAGCAAGATACTGTCAGAGGTATGTACTTATGTGTGTTTAAAATGCATTATTATTCTAAAGAGTACTTGCAGGAGAAGGCATCTTTTGTCATAGATCCAGAAGGATCTCAGATCCAACACATTCAGAGGAATAATGCACCTCAGGTTTGATCATTTTATATGCATCTATTTGTTATGACATTATCTTGACATCTAGGTTGTATGTTGAAGTTATGAACATCATACTAACCCTTGGTCAAATTAAAGACAAGGTATTAGATTGAGATTAGAGTTTATTCTCTAACTTAGACATCTGTCAAGATAGCACATCGTCTTAGTACAAAGGACATGCTGAAGAAAGCACTTGTCATCTTGAGTGAAGAAGACTTGGAAGAAAAACAACACACTTGAGGACAAGATTCCAGGTTCTAGGTTTGATTGATTAAGTTGATAAGACTCAAATTTGCACATGACAAGTTTGATAACTACCTCATTACAAGTAAACACTATAATTGAGATAGCAGTCTTTGAAAAAGTATTATATTTGGTAGCATGTGAGCATATTGAGATGACTGCTTATTGTAAACATTTACAAGAATATAACTAATATCTCCACTAGGAGAAACTTCTTGTTTTGTCTATAGGTTACCATGGAGGAATGATTGATCACAACACTATAAGAGTGTTGCTCTAATTTCGTATTGTATCTCTTACTTTTGACTCTTGTTTTAGGCAGGTCACAAGTAATAGCTCTAGAGGAGCTACTGTGATGATTGCTCTCATTATTGTTTTATTATTATAAAGAGTATTACTCGTGTTTGCTATTTCTCCCTTGTTGATCTTGTTTCAGGTCACAGGTGATAACCTTGAGGAAGCTATAGTGACGGTTGCAGAAGGCAACAAAGTAGATGAGACATGAAGTAGACTATGTACATGTCCATATATGTACCATAGAAGATGAAGAAGAAGCTACTTTTGAGATACAAAGTATCTCATATGGAGATGGACTGTAAGGAGCAGAAGTCTCCAAAGATGACCGAACATTAGAACAAGAACTCATAGTAGACTTGTTCAAAGGATAATGAAGCCACCTTGATAGGAAGCAGAATTCGTTTGAATTCTGACTCAACTTTTCATATTTAGACTTGGTATTCAACACCAAATATATCCTGTAGAGAGGATGAAGTCCTTGTAGACTCAGAAGAAATCAAGATTCAGAGTAAGCTTGATCTCAAAAAGGATCAGATGAAGAGACATCTTCCAGGACTGGGAGATAGATGCCATGAAAAGACTAGATCGTAGCTTCAAGGAGACATAAAATCTCCTGGGAAGATTCCCTTGTTTCAGTGACAGAGAAGGAAGCCATTCAGAAAGACTTAGATATGGACTTTTCCGTGAGATTAGAAGGGAAGTCAATGTTGACTTCCAAGATTGATCTAACAGATCAAGCATGTTGTAGATGTACAAAGACTGAATTGTGTCTAGAGGATTCTACCAACAAGAGGGAGGAGACTATGACGAGACACTTACTCTAGTAATTGAAGAAATAGTCGAGGAGGAAGAAGGACCTTAGTAGGATCAAGTGTTTTGCTTGTCATGAGTTTGGTCATTATGCTTCACAGTGTCCACAGCGGAAGAAAGGGGGAAGGAAGCAACAAGCATTGGTGTGAAGAATTTGAGGATCCTAAGATGCTGCCCAATAGGTCTGTCTTTGACCTTATTGGGCACTGTTTTCAAGGTAAGAACATGTCGGTTTACTTGTTGTTTTAGGACAACCACCAGATTTGAACTTGCTGCCCACTAAAACTGCCTTTTAGGAAGTGATTCACTACTCTTTTGTAGCTGTTGTTTTGATGGGTTTAATAGGAAGTTTGTTGTCCATGATTAGCACATACAAAACACTACAAAACAATAAATACCCTCTAGATATTTTACACTTCAATGCTTATAAGGAAATATGCAAACCACAAATTTATACACATGAATTTTTGGTCAACATGACCCTGGAAAAATCCCCACGGGGAAAACCAATAGAAGATAAATTTTATTATGGAGATCTCAAGAAAATCTAGCAACAAGGAAATAATATGAAGGAACCTGATACAATAGCTAACTCCACTTGAGCTTGGCTTTGGAGGTCCCTTGGGATTTGTGCCCCTCTTGGGTAAGTGTGCCCCTTTCCTTGCCTTTGCCTGCTAGCCTTGAAGATTTTACCCAAGCTTGGTGCACCCTCCTCCTTTGCTTTCTCTCAAGTGCGCCCGACATGTATGGCTTAGTGTGCCCTTCCTCCTCTCAAGGAATGCACCCTCCTCCTTTGCTTCCTTTGCCTTCACTCAAATCTCTCTAGTGAACAATGAATTGCCTTTTCCCTCCTTTCCTCTCCTTTAGCCTCATCCTTAGGCTAACCTAGGAAACTAATGGCCAAGATTAGATCTAGGTCAACCAAGATCAAGGGTGGAGATTAAATCTCCACCTTGACTTAAGTTTCCTAAGTCACTTTATGTTAATAAAGTCACTTTGTGACTTAAGTGCTAATAAAGTCACTTTGACTTTATAACATAAAGTAAAGTTGTGAGGGTCAAATATTTCCCCCTTTGAGTTAGACACTCAATAACTCAAGGGGACCACTTTCCAAGGTACCCAAATCTCAACACTCCCTCTTACCGAGGAAAGTGTTCTTCACTACTCCCATCTTGTTTGCTTGCCCCTTGGTAAGAACTTGGTGAGAATGTCTGCAATCTGCTCATCAATCAGAATATACTCAAGCTAAACTGCTCCTCTCTGAACCCAATCTCGAATGAAGTGGTATCTGATCTCTATGTGTTTCGACCTTTCATGAAACATTGGATTCTTAGAGAGTTTGATACAACTCTGATTATAACAGTGAATAACTATAGGCCTCAACTCATGACCAAATAGGCCAAACAACAATTTGCGAAGCCAAATGGTCTCGCAATTGGCCTGACTAGCTGCCATGTACTTTGCCTCAATAGAACTCAGTGCCACTGACCTCTGTTTCGGGCCGAAGCAAGAAACAACTACTAATCCCAACCCGAAACAACACCCTGAAGTGCTCTTCTTGTCAACTGCACATCCTGCCCAGCTTGAGTCTGTGTAACCAATCAACCTGACTCCATCACCTCTGACGTAGTCCAATTGATAATACTCTGATCCTGCAATGTACCTCAAAACACATTTTGCTCCTATCCAGTGAACACTCCTAGGCTCCACCATGTACTAGTTGAGAGTGTTCATAGAAAAACAAATATCTGGTCTAGTGTTGACCAGATACATCAAAGAACCAATCAACTCACGGTATTTTGTGGCATCCACTAACTCAGAATCATAAGCACTAAGCTTCTTCCAGTTGGTGACCATAGGTGTCGACATGGGCCTACAGTCCTCCATCTAAAATTTGCTCAGAATATCTGTTGCATACTTCCCCTATCCCAAAAAGAGATGCCCATCCTCCTGTCAAACCTCCATGCCCAAGAAATAGTGCATCAGTCCAATGCCCTTCATCTCAAACTCCGATGCAAGACCCCGCTTGCAGTCAACTATGAAATGCTCCCCTCGAGTGATGAACAAATGATCAACATATAGTATGAGAATGAGCGTATCCTCTCCCAGAATGTAGTAGAGGTTCGGATCTTCCTCACTCTTCTCAAAACCCATCTGAAGCAAGTAAGAATCAATCCTCGAGTACCAAGCTCGAGGAGCTTGCTTCAGACCATACATTTCTTTTTTCAGGAGGCACATGTGAGACTCTCTTCCCAACACCTCAGACCCCTGTTGCTGCTCAATGTATACCTCCTCCTGTATGAAGCCATTCATAAATGCAGTCTTCACATCCATCTGATGGATCTTCCAACCCATCTCTGTTGCAATGGTCGTAATACTCCTGATGGAAGTATATCTCGCAACTGGTGCGAATGTCTCATCATAATCAAATCCCTCAATTTGAGAGAATCCTCTCGCTATAAAACGAGCCTTGCGTTTCTCAATGCTGCCATCTGTAGCATACTTGATCTTGTACCACCACCTAGAAGTCACCATTGATTTCCCCTCAGGTATAGGCACCACCTCCCACACATCATTGCGCATAATGGAGTCATACTCCTCCTACATGGCCTCTCTCCAGACCTACTGGTCTGTTGCATGCGCAAAAGTAGTGTGGTTGGAATCTGTGATGCTTGTCACTATGGCCAAGTACGAACCAAACCTCTTTGGTGGTCTGCTCTCTCTCATCAACCTCTGGGGCTCACCAACTAGCTCCTTGGCTTCCTTCAGGGTCTCCTGAAACCATCTCGGTTTCCTCTTCCCTGAAGTAATCTCCTATGGAGTAGTCTCCTCATGCCCCTGAATCTGATCCATAGATCTCAACATAGTAGTCTGAGATCCTGAAGCACGTGCACCTCTTGTCTGTGTACAAGGCATCTGTGGTACTGTAGTTGTATTGGGTGGAGCAATCACCCCTGAACTCGGTGTACTCGACAGCTAAGGATGTGTCCCCTGTGATGCATCACTCTATATCTATGGGATGTCCTCAACTCTGTCTCTCAACTCAAGAGATCTCCTGAATGCTCCATCCTCCTCGAATCTTACATCTCTCCTCACAACAACTCTCTTGAGTGCTGGAATGTAGATTCGGTAGGCCTTAGAGACCTTTAAATATCCAACTAGGATTCCCTTCTCTATAGTGGGATCCCCTCTGCAACCCCATTCTGCTGTGGGTTGTAAGGAACGATCAACTGCCTCCTGATACCCTGTTGGCTACAAAACCCTGCAAACTCTGTGGAGGTACACTCACTCCCATTGTCCAACTGTAAGACCTTGATCTTTTGTCTTGTCTAGTTCTCCACAAGAGCCTTAAACTATTGGAACCTCTAGAAGACCTCACTCTTGGTCTTCAGGAAATAGATCCAAGTCTTCTTGGAGTGGTCATCAATGAAATTCACATAGTACTCACAACCACTCAAGGAAACTCGTGACATGGGCCCACACACATCAGTGTGTATCAAATCAAGTACCCCAACTTATCTATTGTCACTGTTGGGAAAGATAGTCTTGGTGTACTTCCCAAGAGTACACCCTCTGCACACCTCCTGATGCTCAATGCCGAACTGTGGCAAACCTGTCACAATCTCTCTCAATGGCCTCAAAGCTCCATGGTGCAAATGAGCCATCCTCCGATGCCATAGCTCACACAACTAACTGCTGCTACTGTTACTAGCCAAAGCATGTAATGGATGAAAAAGTAATCTGTACAGATTCCCCTCACGTGTCCCAATCACTCTGCCATAAGTGACATTGGACCCCTTAGGGTGAATGAGGACCTCTGCCCCTCTGAAGGACACCTCAAATCCCATACCTTGAATGGAGAAAACAGAAATCAGATTCTTCTTCAGCCCAGGGACATACAATACATCCCTGAACACCAAGGGTGGCATCAACTCCCTCTGAAAGGACACTGTGCCATGTCCAACCACCCTGACTATGGTGTTGTCTCCAAGCACTGTCTCCAACTTGATCTTTGTATCTCTGAGATCAGTGAAGTGCTCTCTGACACCTGGCATATGGTTGGATGCCCCACTGTCTATGTACCATATGCGGGATGGTGTCTCAATTGTCGAGCAACAAACGATCAAGGAACACTCCCTCTCAAACTGAGAGGCAAACTCATCCTCCTATGTTGCCACTACTGTACCACCCTGCTTCTTCTTCCTGTTGGGACACTGTCCAACATAGTGCCTCATCTTGTTACAAGCAAAGCATTTAACTTTGCTCATATCCCTTTGTTGCTCACCTCCTCTTTGCTGCTGCTTGGCCCCACCCTTGGGACCCTTCTTCGTCTTCTTCTTTCCCTTTGCCAAAAGAGCAAGATCAACCTCATCATCCCCACGACGCTGTTGACTAGTGGATCCAGAGCCAACTCTAAGCTCCTCTTGTACAAAGTCATCCCAGAGCCTCTCCCAACTGGGCATATGTTCTCTAGTCACGATGCCTTGTACAAAGCTCTCCCAAGGTTTGGAGAAGCCATTTAAGGCTGTCCTCACCAACTCAGATGGATCCACTATCTCGCCCGTCACTGCCAACTCATCATGAATCTGAGAAATCTCGCGAGGAATGAAGTAACTGAATCAATTTTTGTCATCTTGGTGGCCCTTAACTTCTCCTGGAGCATCATCTTCCGGTTCTAGTTAGGGTTCTAGTAAAGACCACACAAGGACTGCCACATCTGAAATGCGAAGTCCTTATCGGATACATGAGGAATGATATGGTCTTTCACCGCATCTAGGATAGTCCTCTTGGCCTTGATGTTCCTCTTCTGAAACTCATCCAAGAGCACTGCATCTATAGGAGGAACCACAAGATTGTCCACAATATCCCATAGCTCAAGTTCCTCCAAGATCAAGATTATCCTAGCCTTCCATGGAGACCAGTTGAGCCTATCCTCCACCCTCAACCCTACCACCAACATGGCTGCCATCTGATGCTAATCTGACCAAGCAAAACTGATGCTAACTGCTGTCTAGGTGAGACAAAAAATCTGCCAATTGTTTGCAAACTATATCAGCCAACTCTTGTGCGCTTTGGCTTTGATACCATGAGGAATTTTGAGGATCCTAAGAGGCTGTCCAACAGGTCTGTCTCTGACCTTATTGGGCACTGTTTTCATTGTAAGAACAGGTCGGTTTCCTTTCTATTTTAGGACAGCCACTAGATCTGAACTTGCTGCCCACTAAAACTGCCTTTTAGGAAGTGATTCACTGCGCTTTTGTAGCTGCTGTTTAGAATCTAGATGGGTTTTTAATAGGAAGTTTGTTGTCCATGATTAGCACATATAAAACACTACAAAACAATAAATACCCTCTAGATCTTTTACACTTAAATGCTCATAAGGAAATATGCAAACCACAAATTTATACACATGTACTTTTGGTCAACATGACCTTNCTCCACCCTCAACCCTACCACCAACATGGCTGCCATCTGATGCTAATCTGACCAAGCAAAACTGATGCTAACTGCTGTCTAGGTGAGACAAAAAATCTGCCAATTGTTTGCAAACTATATCAGCCAACTCTTGTGCGCTTTGGCTTTGATACCATGAGGAATTTTGAGGATCCTAAGAGGCTGTCCAACAGGTCTGTCTCTGACCTTATTGGGCACTGTTTTCATTGTAAGAACAGGTCGGTTTCCTTTCTATTTTAGGACAGCCACTAGATCTGAACTTGCTGCCCACTAAAACTGCCTTTTAGGAAGTGATTCACTGCGCTTTTGTAGCTGCTGTTTAGAATCTAGATGGGTTTTTAATAGGAAGTTTGTTGTCCATGATTAGCACATATAAAACACTACAAAACAATAAATACCCTCTAGATCTTTTACACTTAAATGCTCATAAGGAAATATGCAAACCACAAATTTATACACATGTACTTTTGGTCAACATGACCTTAGAAAAACCCCCATGGGGAAAACCAGTAGAAGAGAAATCTTATAATGGAAATCTCAAGCAAATCTAGCAACAAGGAAACAATACAAAGGAACCTGATACAATAGCCAATTCCACTTGAGCTTGGCTTTGGAGTTCCCTTGGGATTTGCGCTCCTCTTGGGTAAGTGCGCCCCTTTCCTTGCCTTTGCCTGCTAGCCTTGAAGATTGCGCCCAAGCTTGCTGTGCCCTCCTCCTTTGCTTTCTCTAAAGTGCGCCCAACCTGTATGGTTTAGTGTGTCCTTCCTCTTCTCAAGGAATGCGCCCTCCTCCTTTGCTTCCTTTGCTTTCACTCAAATCTCTTAAGTGAACAATGAATTGTCTTTTCCCTCCTTTCCTCTCGTTTAGCCTCATCCTTAGGCTAACCTAGAAAACCGGTGGCCAAGATTAGATCTAGGCCAACCAAGATCAAGGGTGGAGATTAAATCTCCACCTTGACTTAAGTTTCTTAAGTCACTTTATGTTAATAAAGTCACTTTGTGACTTAAGTGCTAATAAAGTCACTTTGACTTTATAACATAAAAGTAAATTGGCGAGGGTCAAATATTTCCCCTTTTTGAGTTAGACACTCAATAACTCAAGGGGACCACTTTCGAAGGTACCCAAATCTCAACACAGCAACAGAGGTTGATGAGGTTGCAAACAAACTTCAGATGGAGTATCAAGCTTGGCAGTGAACTCATTCACACTTGAAGCTTGTGCACTTCTTGCAAACTCTTGTTGTTGTTGTTTCTTTCCCTTTCCTATCGTCCTCTTAGGATAATGAGAAGCATAATGATCGTGCTTGTTGCACTTGAAGCATTGGATATGACTCAAGTCTTTCTTTCCTTGACACGAGGAATATAATTCTTCCTCCTTGCTCCTCTGATCCCTCTTGCGTCCTCCTTTCCTACCCCTTGTCCTCACCTACATGTTGAGGGCTAGGTCTAGGACATCATCCTCATCCTTGTAACTTGTTGATATTTGTTGTAGTCTCATCTCTCCAATGAAAGTATCCCACAACTGCTCGAAGTCAAGGAAATGCTCTCGATCCAAGGAGGAACCATGCCATACAACAGGACTTGATTTAGTGACAGAGAGAGCAACCAATCAGGTGGATTGGAGAGCAGCTGTGGTAGCAGATCCAGTGTGGGAAGCAGAGCCACTTCTAGTGTGGGAGACAGAGCTACTTCCAGGTGATACTGGAGTGGGTGAGAATACCTCCATCACTAAGAGGGAGTGTTGATGTTTTTGCATCTTCGAGAGGTATTTTCACAAGTGGCCTTGGTGTCAGGCATGTGAGAATCTTCGTTGGCACCTCATTGGCACCTTTGTTTAGGTGAAATCCCACTTGGATTGGAGCTTGGGGGTGTTGAGTTTTGTAGCTCAGGAGGTGTCTTCATGTGTTTGATGTCTTAGCACGGGGGAGACATAAAGTGGTCCCTAGGCATAAACTTTATTTTATAAAGTTTAAGTGACTTTTTAATTTATGAGGGTTAAAGTGATTTATTAAGTTGTGTCAATGAGAGATTAAAACACAACCGTAGATCTGTAGAGGGCTTCGATTTAATCTCAACCATCAGATCTAAAATAACTTCCTAACTTCCTCATGAAGAGATAAAAAGGAGAACTTGGGAAAATACATTGCATTATTCTTCATTTATTGAAGAGAGAGAGAGAAATAACTGAAGAAAGAGAAGGAGAAGTAGCAACAAGGGGGCACTAATTTCAAGGAGAGATTGGTGGCACGAATCCCAAGACAGTTGCAACATTTATTATTGTACTGTACAACATTGATTGCATGGCCGTACAATACAAATTTGTGGGATGTACTGTTGATGTTTTGGTAGTTGCGGGAGGATCTTTCCCTCCTAGATGTCCTTTCTTAGATGCGGAGAAGGTTGCGGAAGCAAGAGATCTATTGAACAAATATTGAAATACCCTAGAAGAGAAGTCGGCCCCAAAAAATTAAGTAATAATGAAAAGACACATGTCCAGAGAAGAAGTAGGCCCAGTCTAGTGGCCAGGAAGTCTATAAATAAAGGATGTCTTGGCTCATTTGTTCACTCACTCACACTCTCCCAACAACACAAGCAAGGCGCAAGTTTGGAGGAGGTGATGCAGTAGTTGCAATGACACAATTTATTATTGATTAGTCTTTTGGTATCTCTCTCTTGTGCGCTACTCCTTGAGGAGGTGCACTACCTTTGTATGGTGCTGCTATTGCAGCTGGGGTGGTATTTCTAGTTAAGCTAGCACTTGTGCTAGGGTTTATCTGATTGGACTTGCTTTGTGAAACGAAATCTATCTAAGAAAGGTTGTTGGGGTTTTCCCCCATTTGGGGTTTTCCCAAGATAAATCTCGTGTTCTTTTCTGTCTCTTGTTTATGTTGCTTCTGCTCAGTACATGATATATATATGTTAATGGTAACAAAGTAAAAGAACACTAGTAACACTAGTGCTTTTTAAATAAGGAAAATCCAACATGGTATCAGAGCTGGTTACCTTCATAATAGTTTAACCACTGGAAGGAAGATCGATACGACGACACCTTGCAGTACCTTGCAGCTGCAATACTTTGTCAAGCTTGTTGAGCACTATTCCAAGGACGTTGGGAATAATTCCTTCACAGAGCATTGCGCCCTAACCTAGCAGATCCCCTGAAACCCTCAGCGTGCAGTTTGGTGAAGTCTGAAAAATCGAGGTTTTTTTAGTGCTAGGGTTTCTACTGGCAAAAATGTCAACCAATGTGAGAGTTGAGGATAGATTGGATGGAGCAAATAACTTTAGGTCCTGGAAGCACAAAGTTCTCATTCTAGAGAGAATGATCTATTAGATCACATAATGAAAGATCTTCCAGAACTTGAAGATGAAGAAGCAAAAACGAAGTTCAAGAAGAATGAGGTCAAGGCCAAGAGGATCTTGACAGATTCAATCAAGGATCACCTGATACCCAATGTATTAGAACTGAAGACACCAAAGGAGATGTTTGATGCCCTAACCAGACTTTATGAAAGTAAGAATACCAATCGAAATCTTACTTTAAGGCATCAACTCAGAAACATGACAATGAACAAGTCAGAAAGAATGGTCAACTATTTTATGAAGATCTCGCAGATCAAGGATAAATTAGTTGCTATTGGAGACCTAGTAGAAGACGCTGAACTTGTGACCATCACACTCGATGGATTCCCTCCCTCATGGAACCCATTTGTCCAAGGAATATGCGCAAGAAGTAGATTGCCCAAGTTTGACAAGTTATGGTTAGAGTGCACTCAAGAGGAATCCAAGCTGATATCCAAGACACAAAAGACTAATGAGGATGAAAATCAAGCACTTGCTGCCCAAGTGAAGAAGAGAAAGAAAAGGGAAGAAGGCAACCTGAAGAAGTCTAAGAGACCTCCTTACAAGAAGGATGTGTCAAAGATCATATGCTATAGTTGCCAGAAGCTGGGACACTATGCCTTTCAATGTCCAGATAGAAATGAAAAGGAAAAGAAGAAACACCATGCACATGCAATAGATGTAGAAGAGCACTCAAAGGCATCAAAGGATGAAGAATTTGTCTTTTAGACAATGGTGTTTCCATGCATATGAACGATAGAAGGAAACTCAAGTAGGACCACAATGCCAGACTCTAGGTTTGCATATCAGGTTTGATATTTTATATGGTTGTTGCTTAAGTAAGTACTATACCTAGGATAGCAATCTTTACAACCTTATTATTTGCTATTGCTATCAAATGTTTAGGTACACTTGAATACTGTTGGTACGACTACAATTAAGAAAATGCTCATTGTTCATTGTTAATGATATACTTGTTTGCAAGATGAAATTGATCTCCTCTAGGAGATGTTCTTAATTACTAACCATTCCATGTAGGTTACCATGGAAATGTTTTTCTTGTGTCTTGTTCCAGGCAGGACACAGGTGGTAGCTCTGAGAAGGAGCTATGATGACAATTGCAGGAGGCAACTATTTAGATAGTCTTTATTTGAGACAGAACTGTGTACACGAATGTATAGACCCATGTGAAGAAGAAGACAAAGAAGAAGTATCTCTTATGGAGATTGACTGTGAGGAGCAAAAGGCTCCAAAGATGGCCGTACAACTAATTTGACTACTCTTCAGATCATCAGGAAGAGTTAGTAGTGCCAGAAGGGCCCTACCTAGAAACGATGCAGTGAAACCAACATGTTCTCGTGATACCTTGCATAATGCAAAGGAGATACATATGCATGACATTGATAAGCCATACTATGAAAAGAAGAAGATGACTCCACCAGTGGTGAGGCAAGTGGCCCCACCAAGTACCAGCTCAGAAGGAGCTAGATTTCAAAGGGAGTCCTCCCTTAGGATCCACTAGGGAGGAGAAACCTCCCAGTACTGTCCATAGGAGATTAGACTTCAAAAAAAGTCAATAGGAGCATGTAGATTCAGAGTGATCTTGATCTCAGAGAGAGTTAGTGGCTTATAGACTTTCATTCAGAAAGTATTCTTTCTCAGATTCAGATAAGAGAGAGAGACGTCTTCCAGGATTGACATACACGTGTCATGAGTTGAGGAGGTTAGATCGAAGCTTCAGAGGCTTCTAGGAGATGTGAGATTTCCTGGGAGGATTCCCCTGTCTCGATAGACCTTGCTGCAGTGACAGAGGAGGCAGTCAGATAGAAGGACTGGGATATAGATTTTTCCTTAGTTCCAGAAACCACACATGTTTTCCAGCTATGTGGTGCTGATGAGCAACATCATTGATTCAGAGCCTTCCACCCTTGAAGAAGCTGCTGAGAAGCAGGAATGGAAGGATGCCATGATGGAGGAGTATCAGTCCATCATGAAGAACGATGTGTGAGAGGTGGTTCCGAGAGAAGTCAGTATTGACTTCCAAGTTGATCTAAGATCAAGTATGCTGCAGAGGATCAAGTATGCTGCAGAGGGCAACATAGAGATGTACACAACGTGATTTGTGGCGTGAGGATTCTCCCAGCAAGAGGGAGAAGATTATGACGAGACACTTGCTCCAGTAGCCAAAAGAAGTGTACATAGAACAACCGCAAGATACATGAGAAGGAGTCTCATGTCTGCAGATTGAAGAAGGCTTTGTATGGGCCTAAGCAGGCACCTCGGGCATGATATGCCAGATCAAATAGTTATTTGATGGTTGCCCATTGATCCTACATGTGGATGACCTATTTCTGACAAGAGATGAGAATCTCATAGTTGGGTGCAAGAGGGAGCTCGCTTCAGAGTTTGAGATGAAGGATCTAGGTCTGATGCATTACTTCTTGGGATTGGAAGTATGGCAGATATCAGATGAGATTTTCCTTAGTCAAGGAAAATATATTGTTGAGATTCTATAGAGATTCAGGATGATGGACTGCAAGTCCATGACCACACCCATGACGATAAATCTAAAGCTCTTGAGTGACAAATCTTTAGATTTGGTGGATCCCACGATGTACAGACGATTGATTGGATCCTTGATGTACTTGAGTAACACCAGGCCAGACAGGTACCTAGACAGCTACATTGGATGGGAGCAAAGCATATGTTTAGTTACCTTCGTGGTACAGTTGGATATGGATTGAGATATGTCTTAGGTGGAGATGTGAAGGTGTAGGGATATATAGTTTCTGACTGGGCAGGGAGTGCAGTGGATTAGAAGAGTACTTCCGGATGCTGTTTTAGTCTGGGATCAGGCATAATCTCATGGTTGAGCAGGAAGCAGACATCAGTGGCACTCAGTACATAAGAAGTAGAGTATATCGCAACAAGCGTGGCAAGCCGTGAAGCAGTGTGGCTTCAGAAGTTGCTAGCTGGGATATTTGATCTAGAATTGGAGCCAACTTTGATACATTGTTACAATCAAAGTTGCGTGAAGCTTACCGAGAACCCTGTATTCCATGACAGGTCTAAGCATATAGAGATCACATATCATTACATCTATGACATGGTGGAGAGAAGAATTGTGGAACTCTAGTACATATCCACGGACGAGCAGATAGCAGACATTCTCACCAAGCCCTTGTCAAAGAGTGAAGTATGAGTACGTCAGGGACTAGCTTGAAGTGTTGTCGAATGTCCACCCTCGTTGAGAGGGAGGTGTGCTGTTTCTTATCATGTCAACTAACCCCTCTGGCCAAGGGTTCCCTGAATCAGTCACATGAGGTGATTGAGGGCGTAATGCACTGTCGGACTTGCTGGGAGAAGAAACATCACACACGTAATCATAAGATTATGGCGAAGATTGTGTGTCTCTGGACATTAGTTGTGTGCTACTACTGTGGATGTGTTCCACTGGCGGAGTCTACGTGACTTCGAACAGTAGCTGTGTGCTACTTCGGTGGTTGTGTACCACTGGTGGAGGTTGTGTGTCTCTGGACAGTAGCTGTGTGCTACTACGGTGGATGTGTTCCACTGGCGGAGGTTGTGTGACTCGGGACAGTAACTGTGTGCTACTTCAGTGGTTGTGTACCATTGGCAAAGATTGTGTGTCTCTGGACAGTAGCTGTGTGCTACTTCGGTGGATGTGTTCTACTGGCAGAGGCTTTGTGACTCTGGACAATAGCTATGTGCTACTACAGTGGATGTGTTCCACTAGCAGTGACTGTATGTCATTGGACAATAGTTGTGTACTACTTGGCATCAATTGTGATCTATTGGATGACATTGTAGTAGTTGCGTGCTACTAGTTGATTGTCATGGAGATTACCAGATCGTTTGGATGTAGCTGTGTGTGCTACCATTTGATCGCAAAGACTATGCCTGATGATTTGAGCTACCGAAGGCATTGTAGCAGTCATGTGCTTGCTAGTAGAATGTAGAGTAGTCAGCGGACTACCAGATGAAGACTTCGTGAAAGATACCTCCCTAGCTAAGAGGGAGTGTTGATGTTTTGGTAGTTGCGGGAGGATCTTTCCCTCCGAGATTACCTTTCTCGGATGCAGAGAAGATTCCGAAAGTAAGAGATCCATTGAACAAATATTGAAATACCCTAGAAGAGAAGTTGGTCCAGAAGAATAAAGTAGTAATGAAAAGACACTTGTCCAGAGAACAAGTCGGCCTAGTCTAGTGGCTAGGAAGACTATAAATAAAGGATGTCTTGGCTCTTTTGTTCACTCATGCACACTCTCCTAGCTACACAGAAGCAAGGCGCAAGTTTGGAGGAGGTGACGCAGTAGCTGCAAGCCTGCAACTGCACAATTTATTATTGATCAATCTTTTGGTATCTCGTTCTTGTGAGCTACTCCTTGAGGAGGTGCGCTACCTTTGTATGGTGCTGCTACTGCAGCTGGGGTGGTATTTCTGGTTAAGCTAGCACTTGTGCTAGGGTTCATCTGATTGGACTTGCTTTGTGAAACAAAATCTATCTATAAGAAAGGTCGCTGGGTTTTTCCTCCATTTGGGGTTTCCCAGGATAAATCTCTTGTGTTATTTTCTGTCTCTTGTTTATGTTGCTACTGCTCAGTACATGATATATATATGTTAAAGGTAACGAAGTAAAAGAACACTAGTAACTCAATTTTGTGCATAGGAATTGAGGCATTGTTGATAGGATTTCGAGTCACATTGCTGTACTAAAATCCGTACAGAACTGTACAACAAGTACAAGAAATCAGGCACATAGATCAAGGGCATTAATTACTGTTGTGCAGACCGTACAGGAAAGCAACACAGTTTTCGAGAAGTCTTGGCACAATTTTTAAGGTGGTGTTTGGCATGGTTTTCGAGATAAGTACAGTGTATTTATTGCTGGAAATGATTGCTGTAATCTCAGAAATTTCTGTGAATTCATAATAAAATATCTCTCTCTTGTACTGGTTTTCCCTTTGGGGTTTTTCCAAGGGCATTGCCCATAAATACTGGTGTCATTTTATGTGTTTGTGTTCCTATTTCCTGCATCAGTATCGGTAAATGATTCAATGTGTTCTCATTTATAAGTTCAGTTTTATATGCATTTATGTATGAACAAGTATTAAACTGTGATAAAACTTATTGAGACCGAAAACCGTGATCGGGTCATAGAAAATTTACATGGTATTAGAGCATTGATACTGAGAAGGGAAACCAAGATTTGAAACTTGACACAACGGTTTGCAAGAGAGTTGTAAATTTGTTCAACAGAAAGAGGGTTGGGCCTTGTTATCAATTGAGCGGGTCATATGGCTACAAGTTTAAGGGTTGAAGATAGATTGTTAGGGGTAGAAATTTGTAGCCCATGGAAAGAGAGGATAGTATTGATGTTGAAGGAACAGGAGTTGTGGAACAATGTTGAGAAAACTGTCACACTTCTTACTGATCCAACACTTTTCGTTGAGTATAACAAGAAAAATGTTAAATCCAAAAGGATTATCCTTGATGCCATTAAAGACCTGTTATTCCATATGTGATAGGGAAAAAGGATGCCTTTGAGATGTGGGCATCTTTAACCAAGTTATACCAGAGTTCAAATGAGAACAAAAAGATGGTATTAAGAGAAAAACTGAAAAGTATCAAGATGACGAAAACTGATATAGTTACTTCATACCTTACCAAGATAAGACAAGTTCGTGATGAGCTAGGTGCAGTTGGAGAGACCGTAGAAGACCATGAGTTGGTAGGAATTGCCGTGAATGGCGTGACAAAGCCATGGGAAGTCTTTGTTGAGGGAATCATGGTACGAGAGAACTTTCCAAAATGGGATCGTATATGGGACGATTTTATCTAGGAGGAGACTCAGAGAGGATACTTGTATGTAGGCTCACAAAAGTGTGAAGAAGATAAAGAAAATGTTTCCCTTGCTAGTAGTGCAAGGAAAAGCAAACAACCTACCAAGCTGAATGCAGGAGGGGAGGAGTCCTCTCGGGATGGAAGGAAGAAGGACATGAGCAAAGTCAATTGCTTTGCATATTACCGGCTTGGGCACTATGCTAGTCAATGTCTAAACAAGAAGAAAGGCAAGAAGAATGCATAGGTAGCAACATCAACTAAGGTTGATGATTTTGCTGAGAGGTTCGAGAAGGAATTATCTTTGATGACTTGTCTTTCAGGCAATGGTAGTCTAGTGTATGAGGACATTGAAGTATGATTTGTGGACAATGGCTCATCTAGCCACATGATGGGAATGAGGTCATTGTACCTTAGCTTTTCAGAGATAGACTCAGATTGCTATGTGGGTTGTAGGACTAGTACCAGGAATGCAGTGAAGGGGTTTGGATGTGTGAGATTCCAGCTAGAGTCAAGAGGATCTTTGGAGGTGGCAGAGGTGTTGTTTGTTCCAAAGTTGAAGGTAAATTTTCTCTCGATATCAACTTTGGAGGACCAAGGATATGTAGTTGTGTTCCATCATGGACAGGTACTCATATATCCAGAGGGAGCTACCCAAGGCACAACAGTAGTGCTTGGTGTCAGATATGGGAGGTTATACAAGTTTTTAGGACAACATGTGATTGGGTTCAAGGGGGTCTTGGATTCAGGGTCAGTGTTTGTGACAAATGGTTGTGAGACTTATTTCCAGTACTCTCAAGAGCCTTATATGGTATGAGATGACATTGTTGGAGGAGGAGCACAAGTATCCTAATCAGAGTTCATCAACAGAGGTAGTAGGGTCTTCCAATTCAGAGGGAGCAGCTAGAGAGGTAGAGGACATGATTGATCATGGAGGAGGTGCTACCAGAAGTACCTTCCTCGCTAAGGAGTGTTGAGTTTTGTAGCTCAGGAGGTCTTCTTCATGTATTTGATGTCTTAGCATGGGGGAGACATAAATGTAAATTCTAACCTTGTACAATTTCTACTGCACACTGATATTCAGAAAAGAACAAAAAAGATAGAATGGCAAATACAAACATTACACAGAGATTTTTCACCTAGAAACCCAAACCGGGAAAACCAACATATATTATATTCATACATTGTATTACATTGTTTACAATACAATATACATATAGGAGCCAGCGGCATCCAAAACCC
>SNQJ01S0037566.1:17469-38540 GCA_010110895.2 Picea sitchensis | reverse complement strand
CCCATTTATCGAGAAAGGTTTTTTCTAACTGGTCCATAGATGTGATGCTAGCATTAGGGAGATCATCATACCATTTCCTAGCATTGCCATGAAGAGTGGTAGAGAAAAGCTTCATTGCCAAATCTTCAGCATCATCACTGATAGGGTGGAGTTGAAAGAAATCCCAAAAATTATCCATGTGATCTTCGACCCTAACCCCATCATTACTAGTGAATCTAGGGAGCCAATTTTCATACCTTTGAGGCATTTGTCGAGGGTAACCCAAAATTTCACTCATATCTAAGGGTTTAAAATTACCTGGGTCCCATTGAGAAGCCATTGTTGGCTTTGTCATTAGTGGAGTCGCCAGAGAATCCTTCTAGGGATCATCAAAGGGAAAAGAGGGAATCACCCTCAGTGAAGTCGCCAGGTAAGCTTTGTGAAGTAAAGGCTTTGGATAAAGGCTTACCAAAAAAGTGTCATTTGAGGAAAATTGACTCGATGTTCCCCGACAACGGCGCCAAAATGTTATCGCACAATCTGTACTTTCCCAAAGCCCAAGGCAAGTGATGCAAGATTGGCGTAACAAGGGGGTGACCTATCACTGTCACCTTAATAGGAAAGTTGAAACCCCTTTTTGTTTAGGAGTATATCAAGATTACCCCAGGGGAGATGTCCTTAGTGACCTAAAGGGTTGATAACTAAGGCAAGGATACAAGAAAATCCCCCTCTCAATGGTCACTCAAGTCAAAAGGTCTTTATGTCTTAAGAGATGAAGCTAATGTAATGATTGAAGTGTACCTTCCCAGAACAAGACAACAAGCAAAAATATTGTAGTTTCAAGTACAAAATGATGTTAGTGCTTCAATAAGACAATGAACCTTTGAAATATATGTTGGCTGATATAAAATTGCAGCAACATGAAAGTTTACAACAACAATAAGTATTTTATAACAATTGCAAGAAATATGCCTCAAAATTGCTTGAAAAGACAATGAAAAGGTAGCTTTTACTAGGCAAAATGATAATCAATTGTCAAGCAATTTTTGAAGTGTCTAGCTAGCATTAAATGTCAATTTTGCAGAAAATTTGCTGCAGTTAGATGGCTGTAGCAATCTTTTGTAACAACAACAAATAGGTTAGTGATCTAGGCTAAATTAGTGTTAGATTTAATTAGTAATAGCTTAAGAGAATAGTGTTTGAGTGTTTGATTAACCTTCCAACAAAAGAGAGACAAGAGACTAGTGCCTTTACGGTTTATGGAGTCAATTATATCAGCACATTAACTTGGAGAGACAACAATGATTACACTGTCTAAAAGATAACAAGGTGGAAGCTTGAGAAGTAGTACCTTAAGTTCTCAAGCACCAAGTCTCAAAGAGAAGGTTCAACTAGGGTGTAGGCACTTCTAAGCCCTAGTGATTTCTCCTATCCTTAGACTCTTGAAAAATATTTAATGCAATAAGAACTAGACAAAGCTTCTAAAGTGCTAGCAGTTTAGGGCTCTAGAAGTTTGTCTAGAGAAGATCTTAAGCAAAACTAGCATAATAAAGAGCAAGAAAGAAGCACCTTATGTTTCTTACTCCTAGGGTTTCAAGCAAACAATTTCATAATCTTACATATGAACAAGTAAACATACCATAGACATTTATCATGAAATGAAAATTGCAGATTTACTTACTTCACCAAGAATAATCAAGCACAAAAACCCTAGATTTGCCAAAATTTCACCAAGAAATGATCCAAAATAGCCTCCAACCAAGTAAAACTAGCATAATAAAGAGCAAGAAAGAAGCACCTTATGTTTCTTACTCCTAGGGTTTCAAACAAACAATTTCATAATCTTACATATGAACAAGTAAACATACCATAGATATTTATCATGAAATGAAAATTGCAGATTTACTTACTTCACCAAGAATAATCAAGCACAAAAACCCTAGATTTGCCAAAATTTCACCAAGAAATGATCCAAAATGCATCCAAAACAACCTTCAACCAAGTGTGCTTTGGTAATTTCAGCCAATAACCCCTTTAGGGAGAAAATTTCAGTCCTCCCTCTTGTGAGAGGTGAATTGTGATGTAAAAATGAGAGCACTTTATGTTTATTTATACAAAATTTTGAGCTTTAATTAATTTTCAGGTCAAAATAAGGCTGACTTGGCCAATTTACAATAAAATTCAAATTTGACTTAAATAAAATTAATTAGCACCTAAAGACACCTCCAAGGGTGACATTGAGGCCCTAAGGTGGAACGTTGGGCCTAGAATGTAGAACACTTGGCCTCCAAAGGCCCCAAATGATGCCCACATGTGCCACCAAGCTCACAACTGCCTCCAAAATGAAAACGCTACCTCTGGGTGACGTCTAGGGTCATGATGGTGACGTCTTGGGCCTTCAAGGGCCAACGTCCATGTGGAAAAGCAAGAACCCCCAGGGTCTAGGTCTACCAGGGTGCCTCCAAAGGCAACGCCTTTCTTTCTTCCTGTTGCAAATCCCTGATGTCTTCTTGCCCCTGGATGGGGTTACAAGATCCATCTGTGGGCTTTAAGCCCCCATGAAGGTCTGAGCTAATCATTCCCTCTTGTGTACTTGTCCACCGGGCAAGGTCCTGCAACAACAACAAGTACACCCTCCAGGGGTTCATAAGTCATAGGGATCATAGCATGTAAATCACATCCAATAATTAAATTACCTAAACATGTGCATCAAAGCCCCCTTAACCCAGATAAATGCTCAAAGACGTTATGCAATTTGACAAGTTAGGTTTGGAGAAGGTCTCATGGTGTCCTATTGGTCTAACCTTCCTCGAGTTTGGGGTGTTTCCCAAGTGGGAGCCAATCTAGGTCATGTAAGTGTATGAGGTGGCATAGGGTAAGTGTTTGGGCATGGGGTGCAGTAATAACAGGGAAATGTAGGTCTTACCTGTGGGTGCCTTTGTAGAGGGCAAGCTGCACCTTGTCCTAGATGCTATTGTTTCATAGCCTATTGATTGCCTTTACTCTTAGCTTCATTGCTTTTGATCTTTTTCTTTTGTGCTTCAAGGGAATAATTGAGGGACATTGTCCTGGCTTGATGACCAGAGGTGATAGCGTTATCCACAAACATTTCACGGAGATGAGAAGACTGGCTCGTGATGAGACCCCCTTTCTCTTGGCTATGCCACCAAGAGCCACTACCATGGTTTGGTGACCAGATAGGTGGTAGTGTCATACTACTACATGACCATGGTCATAATAGGCTGGCTCGTGATGAGACCTCCTATCTACCAACTAGTACCTTGAGTGTTTATTTATCTCATGGGTTGCCTTTTCTTACTGAGAAGCTTTTTACTGCTTTCTAGGGAATCCTTGGGCGAAGCATCTCAAAGGTTTCAATAGGATTTTAACTCTTTCGAACTACTTTTACCCTCTGGGCTTTTATCCCCTTCTTCCCACAAGGCAAGGTACAACCCTTCCTAGTGTGGCCAATCCCAATGCCCGAACAAAGGTAAGGGGAGATGAGAGGAATGAAGATGGAAAGTGGTAAGTATGGAGGGAACGGACGATGACCTTTCACAGACCCACCCAGTGGCAACCCATCCTAAAGGGAGATCAACTTACTAGGGCACCATGTCACCCTTCCAGGTATGAACAAGTCAAAGAGCATAATTTCCAAGAAAACGTTATGAAATGAAGGAGAATTCAATGCAACATATTCAAGTGCTTCAACTTTCAAGAATCAGAGTGACACATACCATGATACCCGGACTCATTACCTCATGGAGCAAGAGTTACTGCTACTTCAGGAACAGGCTGGTGGGATGGATACTGCTGCTGCTGATAAATGGACTGCACTGAAGAAAAGAGGGGCCCTCCGGGGCCATGTTCAAGTCATCTGGCTCTTAGTACTCCATGTTTAGGACCTGTGGGCGTCGAGATGTGATCTCCTTAGTTATCCCTAGGGTAGGGGATAACAGTTTTGACAGAGTTCTCTCTGCAGCCTTTTCAGATTTCCCATACATGAGCTCTTCGAATTGATGCTTTAGGGATTTCTCACCTGCCACAAGAACTCTCAGACTTAAAAGGATTTTTTGAGAATATTTACTGTCTTTAAGGGCAGTTTAGGTCATTTACAGTCAGTCTCCTCCAACATCTCACTAGCCCTTGAGGACAACAATGATGCAGGGTGTTCTTCCTTTACATTCGAACTGCTGGATAACCTTTAGCGTCTAGAACAGAATACTCACTGCTGTGGAGAGAATTTTGATCCAAAAGGTCTTTATCTTAAATTTTAGTTAATTTTTTTCTTTTGCTTCTTTTGAATATTGTATTCTCTTTTGTTTAAGATTTCAAATTTTTCAAGATAGCACACAGTTCACTGTGCACTATCTCCCAACATTCAACATTCAACATGCAACTTTGACTAACCATCAATCGTTAAGCTACATATAGTTTTGGGAAAAAACCAAACCACCCTTTTATTTCTCTTCACCATATAGTACTGCAAATCCCAGTAACCAAACTATTTAACAGCATCAAATAGATGTTATTTTTTCGCTCCAATGGTCAGCATGAACTCCACTATGATCTGTGTTTTCTTGCCATGGCGAACAAATGTAAGCTGTTTCCTCAAATAATTCCACTACTGAACTTTAGCTTAGTATTTAATCACAAAATAGATTTAATTTATCCCTTTATAAAATTCCCTTTTTTTACTCTCTTGCAATATTTATCAGTAACAAAAACTTTTCCTTTTTTTATTCACCACACTAACCAAATCTCATCACAACGAATGCAGTGCCCGCATCTCTATTTGTTTCACATTAATTGACTTCATGTCAAATTATAAAAGTTTGGCCTACTATTGATTATGGCTTCATCTGACCAATATTCTGAATTTACTTAGACTGCTCCTTTATATTAACATTTTATTTGGCACAGAATATGTGATTTTAACAATGATTAAGCTCTTAATGCTTTTTGTAGGGATGCCGAGATCGAATAAAAAAGCTGTCTTTGAATTGTGATTTTTTAAATTTCATGTTCATGGAAGCTTTACATTGTCGCTCTTTCTTTCTTTGTATGTCTTTATAGAAGGATTGCTCAACATTGACATGTCCTTTAAAGACTGTCTAAGAGATGCAGGAAAGATTGTTTATTTAAATTTTTTAGGCCTCTAGCATGTTCCTTCCCAATGACTCAAAATGTCTGTTTTGCAGTTGGCATTGCTAGCAATCTATGTCTTCAGTCCTGTGGATATTCTTCCAGAAGGTAGTTCTGACTTTATTTCAGTTTGTTAATTTGAATGTGTCCAAATTGATATTATGTTTTCACTTATTTTAATTGCTTATTGTAGTCATTAAGATATATTTGTTCTCTTTTTGGTCCATACTTTTCCACTATCTCAAATTATAATGACATGGCCTTTGAATGTGACAGGGATCCTAGGCATTGTAGGTCTACTGGATGACCTTTTGGTAGTACTTGTTGTCTTTTTCCACGTGGCTACGTTGTATCGCTCAGCTCTTTTTAGTCGTCATGGTGGCCGATCATAGTAGCTATTGACTTTTGAGGAAGACGCATTTCATTCGTTCTATTGATTTCCTCATTGATTTGTTCAGAATTTTGAGATTTCATGGAGGTTTCACTTTGTTCATATTTATGTAAATCCTCTCCTTTATTTTCGCAGAAAAAGGAATGCATTATTCATTGAGCATATCTATTCCTAGAAATTGTTGCAAATATTCCATATTTTTATGTAGACTGTTGCATCTCTTTTATACATGATAAGTACTAACAATTAAGAGTTGGAGAATTTTCTAAATTTTCATACATAGGAGAGAACACTCCTTGGCATTGGCATTTTGTGGAGTAGGTTCTCAGAAAATTATTATCCCAGCCCCATGACAAAGGTGGTTGTGTGGTATGTGAAGTTCTCTGACAATCTAGGTGGGCTATGCCTATGTATTTTTGCTTATGGCATTAAATTCCAGGTCCTTGATTATCAATCAGTCTGGAAGCTGAAAGTATTTGCACCCTTCTAAAGTGTCCTATGGAAAGTTTCAATAATTCTCTTTGGCATAAACTGCCAAAATGTCTTTTGTCTTGTGGTTCTATTCTGTTATGATATTCTTATGATTTCATTTGTTTGATGCACTGAGTATGACTATTATACTATTTTGTTTTTGAAAAATTTGTCTTATATTTACAGAAAATATTTACAAACAGCAAACCAAAAAGTGAAGGGTATATGCAGTGGACTTTATATACTCTTCCAGAGAACTACTAGTACTGAAATAAAATCTGAATAAATTATTGAGTCAAAAGCTTCAACATCTTTGATCAACAAGGCTCCCTTGGCCAATAACTGGTGATGCATTTCATCATGCCAAATACCACAAAAACAAAACAAACTTACGCCGGATCTTTCAGAGGGTGAATGAGGCAAAAATTCTCAAGCAGTGCCAAATCCCAATGAAGGATGACAATGTAGCATGCTAGTGAATCCTGCCCTGAAGGACAATAGATTAATGGCCCTAAATGAACACCCAACAACTCCTAGCAAATTAACACTCCCAAAGGGTGTGCTTCACCATCTTAGAACAGGGAGAGACATGGCAAAGATCATCAGAAAGCTCACTCTTTGCCAATCAGGTCTTTAGAGGGGATCTCCTGCTAGGTGACAAGCCAGGGAAATACTTGAACTTGTAAGACAGTCAAACAATGAAACACTGTGAAGTCTGTGCACCCACCTATCCTCTTGGTCCATTGACATGCATCTTGCATTGAGAAACGAGGCTTGCAGATGTCGCTGTGTGCAACAACAAATAAGGCTGATGTGAATCATACTGCTGCAAGGGCATACCAAAGCTCCAACCCTCAATCCCTCCAAAACAATCCAATGAAAGACCCATACCAAAGGGAATACACAAATATCCTATGTTGCTTTAGTTCTTGGTATGGGAAGAATGGTAGGCATGGGGGAAAGCGTCCTCAGGACGGCTAGAGTGCGCCCCCAAATTTTTCAGGGGTTGATGGGTTTGGGACAACAATTATATATATATTAAAAAATTAGAATTCACCATAAACATTTGTAGTTGCTTGTAAGCATGACAGGCTATACTATATAGTATTATTCACAGCCCTTACACTTGCCAGTTTTGAAAAACCTCAGGCAATTTAAAAAAGGGCCAAGTGACATTCCATTATTGGCCCCTATACATGAGAAAAATGCAGTTTAGCTTTAATAAACTTTAGTGTAACTATTGTCAATTTGCAATAATGTCCATGAAGAGTTTGTGAGACAAAGAACTGTCCACTAGAGTATCTTTTCTTCCTCGTATTTCTTGTTAACGATGATTATGTTGAAACTTAAAAGACATTCCCTTTTCAATAGGTTCTGCAGATTTTGAAAGCCATGTTGAAAACCACTTCAAAACACTTTGGTTCTGTAAAGAGATTAGATCCATATTTCAGATTAAGGTGATTGAATAGGAATCCATTCAAACATTTAATACCCAATTTGTGTCACTACTATCTGATTGTTCTCACAATGCTTGAGGTTGGAATGGTGGAAGAAGTGGACTTAAATGAATCTTGGAAACCCATGTACAATATGTAAAAGTTGAGATGACCCCAAAAATGAGAAGAACAAGAGCAATAACCACAAGGATCAACCCTTTGAAATCTTGCATTTTCTATTTTTTTGACATGGAGGCTTTGCTTGTTGTAATGTTGTTGCCGAAAAGACAATAGTTATAAATCACAAGAAACTCAAATTGAAACCCATCAATACAAAACCCATGTTTTTAGCTGCAACTTGTACAACAGATTTAGATTCAGTGCAATACAAAAAAAAAGGATGGGAACAATGATCATATTGTCCAATCATCAATGTCCATTGTCAAAACTGAAGATACATCCTGGAATATCCTCGAAATCTGCCTAGAACATCCTTGAAGTCTGTCTGGAACATCCCTGAAATCTGCCTGAAACGTATTGGGGGCGGATAATGAGACCTCGAGTCCCTGATGAAATCCCTAGCAGTTTGGGGACGTTTCTCAGGGTTCCCTAATTCCCCCAAATGCTGGAACAATGGATACAGGGTTCTTTTTGTGGGGGACTGGTCCTCATGGAACATAGCAAAATATCTAACAATCACCCTAGCCCATATATAAGTCCAAGTTGAGGGAATCTAGTAAAGGGGATATTCCAACCCACCAGCTAAAAATCAGTCTTGTGGGCACTAACCACAACACTTGATGCTAAGTGGAATGTGTCTAAAGAAGCATGAGCACCATCAACTAAACTCTCGACATTAATTGACATAAGGGAATCTCTAACAAAATGGTTTTTGACCCTCTTAGAGCCATCAAGTCGAAAAATATTCCTCACTTGCTCCTAAAGACGAGTAGCCTCCAACAAATAGATCAAGGCATCAACTGATTTGAAATGGATCACTATGTAATTATATTCCTAAGTCATAATGCATACATTATTTCTTAAGTGGTGGGAATGTGGTCCTTGAGTGTCACTTGTCAAGAGAGAGACATTCATATTTAAAGTATGGGCTTAGTGGAAAAGCCATTCATGCCATCATTGTTCTCTTCCATTCTTGCTTTGGTATGTTGTTTGTGAGCTTGGGGAGCCATTGAGACCTTGTGACATGAGTACCTTGAGGATTCTAGGTGAATCCTGTGTGATTATTGGGAACAATTCTCTTTGGGTTGCCTTGGGGAAGGTTGGAGCCCTGGAGAGAGAATTGTTTGGGATAGGTTTTCCTTATTGTGAGGCTTGGAGGGGTACTTGGAGACTCCATGAGAGCCGTTGGAGCCCNTCCTGTGTGATTATTGGGAACAATTCTCTTTGGGTTGCCTTGGGGAAGGTTGGAGCCCTGGAGAGAGAATTGTTTGGGATAGGTTTTCCTTATTGTGAGGCTTGGAGGGGTACTTGGAGACTCCATGAGAGCCGTTGGAGCCCTTGGAGTCACAACTCTGAGACTTCCTGTCTAGCTTGTGCTGGAGCCTTGCAAGGGATGTGGGAGAGTTTGAGGCACTGCGGTGTTGAAAGGGGGTACACTTCCTTGGGTTGTGCAGGGTGAGGGGAATGAGAGGTTGTTCATTGGAGTTTGGTACCTTGGGCTAGTTTGAACTGAGTATTGACTGTGAGACCTTAGTTGACCTAGAGAGCGCCTTTGTCTTGGTGGAGTCATATTCCTAGTTCGGAGGTGATTTGCCACTGAGAGCACTGGAGCAGCAGAGTCTATGGCTGGGTGGAACGTCTGAGGTCTACAGCCAGTTGATGTCATTTACACAAGATAAGTGTTATGATTATGGTTTTATGTGTTTAATGCTATGTTTTATCTTGCGTACATATGCTGTTTATGGTTTATATGTGTTTATGCATGTTTATATCACTGTTCTTGTTATGTTATATGTGACATCATGGTAGTATGCATTATGCATTCATGACAGGGCAGAATTATGGTACCATGGATATCTTAGTGAAGGAATTATACCTGGTAGGGTGACAAGGATGTGGAATTGAGGTATCAAAGAAGACTATATGGTTATACGAGCCTTTATGAAGGCTGTAAGGGTATAATTAAAGGTATCAGGGTTATATTAAGAGCCAGGTTAAAAGAAATTTGAAAGTACAGTATGTACAGAGTCAGAATTGTAGTGATGTGGCTCAGAGAGAAGTCTCGGCATGTTACATTGTGGTATCATAGCTAGGATGGGGGTCTGGCTCTGTTACAGCAATCCTCCTTGCACTTGTTCAAACTTCAAATGAGAAACCTCAACTCTCGTAAACTTGGTATCCAGAGATTTGAGATCTATCTGGCTGATCATATGGATGTGTGCGTATAAGGACAGTGTGTGTGTATAAGTACATCTGCACAGCAAAAGACAGTCATGGGTACAACAGCAGGTATGGGTACTATTCTTATTAGCAGTGAATGGAACTTTATCGATCTTATGTTTGGTTATTATTTGGGTGATTTCCATATGCACGAAATGATTAAGTGGGATAAATAGTGACATTTACCATTCATTACGAGGAGGTCTTACAATGCATACTTGAAATATACCGTGTATTGAATTTATGATCATTTCTGTTTACAGACATGCTTCGGGCCATTTTGTTTCAAGTCAATATGAATTTTACAAGGATTCTGCAACAAGAAATTATTCTTGACAATCCTTTTGCCGGTATTGGATAGAAAATATTGTGGTGATTTGTGAGTACTGGAAATCTTGTGTGATGGTGGGTTTGATTTAAAACAAAGATGGATCAATTGTTTATTATAAACAATCGAAAGTATAGAAGGAATATCACCTCAAACTGAGAAACTAGTTTTTCCAAGAGTAGTTTTTGGTAACGACACTTTTAAGATTTCAGAAAACTGTATATGGCGCATAGGTATTTACAATGTAATATTAATCAATAGATTATTATGCCTGATCAGCTCTTTGGGACCTGTCTGTTTTCTTAATTTGAAAACGGAATTTATAGTGTTTTGGGGTGTAAAATTAAAATGTCCCTGCCCCGTTAAATTATCTATAAATATCTTTTCAAGGTAAATGTTAGCTACACTTTTTATCATATTATTTCGCATATAAAAAGAATTTAAAAACAAAAAAATCTCGCTATTTCCAAGAACTTGTCATAATATTTCGCATATAAAAAAAAATTCACCTATATAAATAATAATAATCATATTATTTGGCATATAAAACTAATTTAAAAAAAAAAAAATCTTATCATTTTTATAAATATTCCTTTTAAAACCAAATCATATTATTTGACATATAAAAATATATCTCATCATTTTTATAAATATTCCTTTTAAAACCAAATCATATTATTTGACATATAAAAATATTTTATAAATATTCCTTTGAAAACCAAATCATATTATTTGACCTATAAAAAGATTTTTAAAATAAAAGGAAAATTTTTGGCATATAAAACTAGTTAAAAAAAAAAATCTCATCATTTTTATAAATATTCCTTTTAAAACCAAATCATATTATATATCTCATCATTTTTATAAATATTCCTTTTAAAACCAAATCATATTATATATCTCATCATTTTTATAAATATTCCTTTTAAAACCAAATCATATTATTTGACATATAAAAAGATTTTTAAAGGAAAAGGAAAAATTCCAATGGTTATATATCTCATCATTTTTATAAATATTCCTTTTAAAACCAAATCATATTATTTGACATATAAAATTTGACATATAAAAAGATTTTTAAAGTAAAAGGAAAAAATCCAATTGTTTATACAAGTATAATGTATATTAAATGCCTTTTTAAAACCAAATCATATTATTATTTAAAATAGGAAAATAATAATAATCATATTATTTGGCATATAAAACTAATTAAAAAAAAAATCTCATCATTTTTATAAATATTTTTTTAAAACCAAATCATATTATTTCACATATAAAAAGATTTTAAAGTAAGAGGAGAAATTCCAATGGTTTATAGAAGTATAATGTATATTAAATGTTTTTTTAAAACCAAATCATATTGATGATGATGATGATTAACGTTCACCAAGACTTTATTGGTCTATCGGACTTTAAGAGGGTAAGTAATTACTTGTGATTCTTTAGAATTTTGTTTCTGTGCTTGAAAAACATTAAGAGAAGCTTTCCAAGATCACCATACGTTTGTTGAGTTAAGAGGTTAAGAAGGTTGGTAGTGTGATCAATATTTTGAAAATGAGATCTAATATGGGTATAGGTTGGACAATCTAAGAGAAAGTGTTATTCATCTTCAACCTTCTTAGTGTCACAAAGGTGACACTCTTTCATCCCATGACGTTTTAGGAATTGACCAACGCCCAGTTTCATTGTGGAGCTCGTGAGAATTTGTTCTTATCTTAGCAATGCTTATTTTTTTCTTTACACTTGGCAAAACAGATAGATAATTTTGATCTTCTAGATTAGGGTTGATTACATCTTTACAATATCTTAATTTTTTTTTTCCTCAACTTTTTATCACACTACATTTTTTCCTTAAATTTTGATTTGACCTTTTTTTAATCGTATCTTTATTTTGCAAAGTGGTTTCTTCCATGATTCTCCAATAGTTTAACCAAGATCGGGTGTCTTTATGCCATCCTCGCTTGAGTCGATGGTGGTTATGACTTGATTTGAAGCAATTTTAGGTAGCCTCTTGTCTTCCATGTTTAATTTGTTCTTATACATTAGGTATATAGTCATAGCCATGCTCTCAATGAGGGAGAGACTTGTTTCTACGAGGAGGATGGGATAGGGTGTATTTCCTTTAATTTTAAGATTATAGGTTATAAAATTCTTTTGTATTTGTTCTATCTTTCTATAGGATTCACAAGAGATACTACAGCCCCAGACTTCCCATCCATAAAGACTAACAGGTGTAACAAGAGTCTCAAAGAGGAGTTTCTTCTTATCCCAACTCCAAAGATCAATTGATTTACAATTGTTTTCAAGCCCATAATAAACTTTCAATCCCCCAATAATTATTTTCTCAATGCTATAATTCCAATTAAGCTTATGGTGAATATCAATTCCAAGATATTTGTAGGAAGTCACTTCCCCCAAGTTGTTGTTGTCATATACAAAGATATCATAAGAGATCTTATTGGATTTAATAATCATGACCTTAGTCTTATCAGTATTAACAGTCATACCCATATTGGAGCAAAAATCCTTGAGGATTCTTAGTTGGTTTTCAAGATCACGGAGACTCCTTGCCATAAGAACGATATCATCGGCATAAAGAAGAAGATTGATGACTATACCAGTGAGAGTAGCGTCGACACAACTTGCTTTTTCCAAGCATTCTTTTAATTTATCAAAATATATGCCAAAAAGGGTAGGGGACAAGGGACAACCTTGTTTGACTTTGATATTGCAGTTAATCTCTTTTGACCAACCCTCAGTGTTTTTAAACTTAGCAATTACATCATCATAAATCCTTATTGCAACAACCCTCAACTCGAGAGAGACTTTTATCTCTTCCAACCTATTCCAAAGGTTTTTCCTAGGAACCATGTCAAAAGCTTTTCTAAAGTCAACAAAACAACAAAAAATATTGGTTTTAGTATTGCAGAACTCCTCTGCAATAATCCTAAAAGTAACAAGATGGTCCACAGTGGAATGATATCTCCTAAACCCGACCTGACTTGGCCTTTAGCTCTTTTATCGTGACTTTCTATGCAAATGCTAATCTTCTCTTCCAAAATAATTTCATAAAGCTGGGCTAAAATTGAGCTAATCATAATGGTCCTATAATTAGAGGGAATTTTTTATCCCCATTTTTAAAAATAGGAATAATGAGGCTTTTTCGTCCAGGGTTTAGGGAAGCTCTACTTGACTGCTAAATTGAAGAGCTTGTGTATGTGAGGGATAATGATTGGCCCTCCGATTTTAAAAATTTCAGCTTGGTAGCCTTCAATGTCCTTAGCTTTCCCATTTGCAAGCCACTTAACCCCGAACTCTGTCATCTAAAGAAAAAACTTCTTCCTTTGTAGGGACAATAGGAATGGTGTCCATAGCATTATGAAACTCGTAAAGACTTTTATGGTAGGAGTTCCAGTCCGTTAAAGGAATCCTATTATTTTCTTTAGTATTATGTTTTAGAATTTGGCTCTAGAACTTCTTAGGATCCAACTTATTTGACATATAAAAAGAATTTTAAACTACAAATCATATTATTTGACATATAAAAAGAATTTTAAAGTAGAAAGAAAAATTCCTATTGTTTATACAAGTATAATGTATATTAAATGCTTTTTTAAATCAACTTTTTAGTTTATATTTTGGGTTAAAACACTAGCGATATATATTGTTATATTATGTGGAATATAAAAATAATTTAAAATATTTGGATATATATTGTTATATTATGTGGAATATAAAAATAATTTAAAATATAAGGTGGGTTAATTTTAATAGTTGAGTGCTTTGATCTTCATGTAAGAGGTTTTGGGAGGTAGAGTTGTCTCTATTGCATGCCTCACTTGATGACCCCATTGGTTCAAACATTGCAATAAGTGTTGATAAGTTTATAATGCGTATTATCTACAAAAACGATGGGAAGTGTAGAGGTTTACCTGTGAAACTTTTCGGGGAAAAAAAACTCGTCATTTCCATAAATAAAATGTTCTTAGGCACATATACTTACACATTTATCACTAGTTTGCATATTAGAAAACACCATTGACTCTAAAGAAAAAAAGGTCACCAACATTAGGTGATAAAATGACATGAACAATTGTCCTCTTGAAATTTGCCATATCCTGGATTTTGAAATTCACCATAGCTAAAACCATCATTGGTCATTAAACATACAAAATTTCTAATGATATCTAATAACACCAAAAAATGTTGGCACACATCCAAGCAAAAAATCATTAATGTGTGCCTAACAATAAACAATATTATTGTTGAAATTAGGTACAATTTGCCACAACTATAGGATATGCTTTGGGCTTGTTTAACCAATTATTTGAAGAGGTGGAATGACAACCACTGGTCTTGATCCATTGTTCCACTTTAGCAATTTGGCCACTTCTAAAATGTCTAATATAACACATGGCACTAATCATATAATGGTGGATGTGGAGCATAGTCATGTCAACCACATGCCTAACTCTAGTTATGTCACCTTTGCTTATGCTCATGCTTGACTACATTATGGTGAGGCTTGTGTTGGCCTAGCCCTTAACAAGACATTTGAGGGGGCATTGACTACCTAGATTTGGAATGGTTCAACAAGTCATGACATTTGTGTAGAGGACTTACCCTATTTCTTCAAAACTTGACCCAAAGGTTCAAGGTCTAGAAAAGTTTTTTAAATTGGGCATGAATTTGTAGAGACATTATCAAAACCAAACTCTCGTTAGAGAAATAAACAAAATTATCATGCTTATCATTCGTAAACTAATTTTTGTTATGAATACTCCAACAACAAAATCCATTGTCCAAACTTGTTAACCCTAGAAAGGTAGCTTTCTAGGTTGATTAAAACCAAGTGAATTGCTTGCAGAGGCCATCATCTCATTCCTAGGCAACTTGTATGTTTCAAACGTACTAGAATATGTGTTGGGGAGTTTAAAAAATGATTGCAAAATGCACAATAATGCTGAGCTACCTTGGATGACTTAGGCATCAAGTAGTGACTAGTGCTTCATGCACCATAGATCACAAAAATGTGGTTTTCTTAGGCTTTATCATCAACTTCCATATTGGGTTGATCATCAAGTGTAGAGTTGGATCTAGGTTGAGCTATTTGTAACCCTATGTAGGTTTGTGTTGGACAAAGTGCTTTTTTCAAAGCCAAATCAAATCCTTTGAGCAATTTTTTGCATGAGATCCACTAGCTGGAATGACAACTAATGATTATTCTTCGTTTGCTTCAACTCATCGAAAGTATTTCAATCTTTGTTTTTTGAGGAACATATATATTGAAAGGTTTTAATGCTTTTACCCCAAAAGGAAAGGATTCAAGGCAAAGGCCTCTCAACAAGTGGTTTGCCTTCCATAAGGATCATTGCCAACCACCAACAATAATGCTCATTAAAGATTTCTTTAGGTGCTCATCATTCCATTGAGGAAAGGATTTGACAACTTCTATAACCCCTACAACTACTCTTAGGGACATACAACCCTTAAATCTTGGTCGGGGCAAGGGGCAAGGGTAGTGAGGAGGGATTAAAAACTAAGGCTCCACCATTGTTTCTTCCCATAAAGAGCTACGAAAGATATGCAAATTGCACACCAATTCCTAGGTTTCATCCCTTGTAACTATTTGATAATTCCATTTAGCACAAAAGACATTTTCTTGTCTACATACATTAATAAGTTATAACCCTCCTTGATCTTTCGAAGTATAACAAAGGTTCCAATCCACTCAATGGAAGTCTCTCTTTTCTTTCCAATTAGATGAGGGAATAGCTTGCACAAGCTTCTCAATTATAACATAAGCATCGATTAAGGGAGACTAACAAGATGAATAATAAGGGTTTTAGCGAGAACTTTAATGTATATCTTATCATGGGAAACCAAAGAAAACAATTTAGTAATCCATTGAGTGACAATGGAAGTCTCTCTTTTCTTTCCAATTAGCCAAGAGAATAGATTGCACAAGCTTCTCAATTATATCATAAGCATCGATAAGCAAATACTAACAAGATGAATAATAAATATGGGTTGTAGCGTGAACTTTAATGTATATCTTATAGTGGGCAACCAAAGAGAACAATTTTGTAATCCATTGAGTGACACCTTTTTTCATTTGTTTATGTCAACAATCAATCGTTAGAACTCCTCTAGGGAGGCATGGAAGGAAAACAATAACCCACAAAATTTAAGTTTGAGTGGGTTGGATCCAAATCCATCTTGTGTTTGCTAGCCAATCGAATGAGGGGCCTACACCGTGAACATGTTTTTTTGTATGCTCATACTATATCTAGAGGCAACATAGAGTGTGTTTAGGCACTCGATAGTACTTTGATTGGAAGTCTCATTCTCTTGAATGGTTAGGATAAGAGCATCATCAAAATGCTCATTTGTCAGTGGTAAATCTTCTTGTCTAAGAAGAATAATTGTCCCCAACCTTGATAATTAAGACTTTTAATTACCATCACATTCAATGTTGATAGCAATGGGAAATCTTGATGAGTAGAGGTGAAAATCCAATTTCTTTAGAATTAATTACAATAACGATTAGGCATGTGGATGCATAAACAAACATAATTTTTTGCCACAAATGGAGTTTCTACACCTTGAATGGAGAAACGATATCAACAAAGGGCCTTTAACATGGAAAAAATGAATAATCATCCCCATCAATCATAGGATTTTTCAATCTTTAGGAATAACATGTTGAAGCCAATAGATGGAACCCACCACATAATGCTTTTCAAACTAAACAATATCATTGCAAATATATTGAAACGAGTTTTCTTTGGCTATATAATTTCAGGGAAAATATAATTCACTTTTAATGCTAAGGTCTCAACAAATATTTTAAACAAAACATGAACCACAATGAGCGACAATGTTGAAGCAAGATTGCATGGCCACCACAAAATTTCTCCATTGTTTCTTGCAATTGGAATACCATCTTATACCAATTAACACATTCTCTTTTGATATTTTCATGTTTAAGCCCCATTAATCTCAGTAGTCGTGTTGCACTTAGAGGCCATTGTGATTATGAGGGCCTAGAAAAAAAAATCATTGGGCCTACCCCCCATTCTAATTTAGTGAAGCTTTCTCAATCTCAACCACCATTGGGTTTCGTTGCTTCAACAACTTTTAGGGTGTGGTGTAGTTTCAATGCACATCCTTGAAAATCCCTATCAAATGGATTGAGTTGCAACCTCTTGTTGGTGGCATTGAATTCTTTTGTAGTATCTCTTTTACACCATATTTTGATGGTAACAATTTTCCTTAGAGTCCTTAAAAAGTGAGGTGGTCTTTGCACGAAGCTCAATCCACCAAATAATCTACCTATTATATGTACAAGTTTAAGGAATTAAATTCCAAACTTCTCGAATCTTGTACAAGCATCTCCGCTAATTCATATGATATATATTTGTATCATAATGAGATCTTGGAATGCATGGTTTGTTACCTCCCTAGGGGACATCAAATAAAACATGTTGGTGCTTTGGCTACTCCTTGAATTATATTGGCTCATTGGTTGTCAAAATAAATAAAAAAACTGCATGAAGAGCTTGGGCTAATTAAGACATTTCAAACCCCTATCCCTTCCTCATCTAATATTAGACCAAGAGTGGAATACAAGTTGAAATAAGCATCCATTTATTTATGGCTCCAACCATGTGGGAGATACACTTCTTTGTCTTCTCATATTCCACCATATCAAAGTCATCGCAAACTAGCTAGTTGGATTTCGCCAACTCATCCCATCTAATGCTAGAAAAATTGTTACTCCAAAGCACCCTTCCAAACGTAGATGTTCCTAGTTTTTAATGAATGACCATCTAAGTGGTGCAATACCCATTGTGGTCTCTTGGTCGAATTGATTCCTTGTTTAACTACACAACTCATAAGTGAATATGAAAACAATAACACTATGCCAATCTTTCCTTCTCATAGTTAGAGATGTATGTTGATGAACTTCATCATGTGGTGCCCCACTTTGGTATGTTTGGTACGTTATTTTAATATTGCATTAGCAATAAGGTTAGTTCAAGTAATTGAATGCTTTCATTATTATGATATACGATACGTGTATTACATGATTTTGTGTTGATAATTTGATGTGGGTTATAGATGCACCTATGTCAACTTCGAGGACCACATGTTGAGGAGACCACATGTGTTTTCTCCTGTGGAATGGATGTTTCATTCCCATTGTTATCCCCAATCCTAGGGATAACTAAGGAGATCATGTCTTGAGGCGCACAGGTCCTAGACATGGAGTGCCGAGAGCCGGATGACTTGAGCATGGCCCTAGAGGACCCATCTTTTCTTCAGTGCAACCTATCTATCAACAACACCAGTATCCATCCCACCAACCTGGACTTGAAGTAGCAGTAAGTCTTGCTCCATGAGGTAATGAGTCTGGGTATCATGGTATGTGTCACTCTGATTATTGAAGCACTTAAATATGTTGCATTGAATTCTCCTTCATTTCATAATGTTTCCTTGGAATTTATGCTTTTTAACTTGCTCATACCTGGGAGCGTGACATGATGCCCTAGTAAGTTGATCTCCCTTTAGGATTGGTTGCCACTGGGTGGGTCTATGAAAGGTCATTGTCCATTCCCTCCATACTTACCACTTTCCATCCTTACTCCTCTCATTTCCCCCCTACCTTTGTTCGAGCATTGCGTTTGCCACACTACGAAGGGTTGTACCTTTCCTTGTGGGAAGAAGGGGCTAAAGGCCCAGAGGGTAAAAGTAGCTGACAAAAGTTAAAAGCCAAAATGAAACCTTTGAGATGCTTCGCCCAGGGATTCTCGAGAAATCAACAAAGAGCTTCTTAGTAAGAAAAGGGAACCCATAAGATAAATAAATTCTCAAGGTATTAACTAGTGGATGGGAGGTCTCATAATGAGCCAACCTACTAGGACCATGGGCATGTAGCGGTATGGAACTACCATCTATCTGGTCACCAAACTAGGGTAGTGGCTGTTGGTGGCATAGCCAAGAGAAAGGGGGTCTCATCACGAGCCAACCTTCTCATCTCCATGAAATGCTTGTGGGTAACGTTGTCACCTCTGGTCAACAAGCTAGGACAATGTCCCTCGGCTCTTTCCTTGAAGCACAAAATAAAAATAAATAAGACTAAGAATAAAAGGCATTGAATGGGCTAGGAAATAGTGACATCCATGATAAGGTGTAGCTCGCCCTCTACAAAGGCACCAATAGGTAAGACCTACATTTCCCTGTCATCACTGCATCCTATGCCCAAACACTTCCCATGTCACCTCACACACTTACATGACCTAGATTGGCTCTCACCTGGGAAACACCCCAAACTTAAGGAGGATTAGTCCAATAGGACATCCCGAGACCCTCTCCAAACCTGACTTGTTAAATTGCATAACGTCTTTGAACATTTGTCTGGGTAAAGGGGGGTTTGATGCACATGTTTGGATAAATTGATTATTATATGTGATTGACATTGCTATGATCCATGCGACTTATGAACCCTTGGATGGCGTACTTTTTGTTGCTGCAGGGCTTTGCCTGGTGGACAGGTACATATGGGGGAATGATTAGCTCGGACCTCAATGGGGTTGAAAGCCCACAAATGGATGATGTGACCCCACTAGGGGGGAAGAGACACCAGAGGCTTGCACCAGGAAGAAAGAAGGACGTTGCACTAGGGACACTCCGACAGACCTAGACCCAAGGGGGTCTTGCCTTTCCACCTAGACGTTGACCCTTGAGAGAACATGACGTCATCATTATGACACTGACGTCATCCAAAGTTAGGGTTTTCACTTATGAGGGCAGTTGTGGGCTAGTTGGCATGTGTGGCAGCATTCAGGACCTTTGGAGGCCAAACGTTCTGCATTTGAGGCCTAACGTCACCCTAGAAGGGCATGATGCCACCCTTGGATATGATTTTAGGGTTTAATTAATGTCATTTATGAAAATACTGGATTTTAAATGTAAATTGGCCCTGTCGGCCTTTTCATGGCCTAATTTTAATTAAAGGTCATTGATACTGTATAAATAGGGAGACAAAACTCTCATTTTTTGGATGATCTCTCATCACACATGTGTGATCTGAAATTTGACCCTCTTCTAGGGTTATTGGCTGAAATTTTCAGCGCACTTCTCTTGGAGGCTAAAAATTTGCAACTTGGATAATTCTTGGTGAAGTTACTTGGAATTTCTAGGGTTTTATAGCTTGATTATTCTTGGTGAAGTAAGCAAATATGCAATTCTTCATTTTATTTGAATGGTTTATGGTAAATTTGCTTGTTCATGTTAAAGATTATGAAATTGCTTGCTTGACAAACCTTAGGAGTAAATGACTTAATTTGCTACTTCTTTTCTCTTCATTTGCTAGACCTTGCCAACATGATTTTGACCTAGTTAAACTTCTAGAGCCCAAAATACTAGCACTTTAGAAGTTATTCTCTAGTCAATTGTTGCTTCTAGTATTTATTCAATAGTCCAAGAAAGGAAGATCTTACTAGAGCCTAAAAATTGCTTACACTCTAGCAAGTTTTTTCTTAAGGTTTGGATGTTGAGGCCTTAAAAATCCAACACCTATTCTATCCATCTCATATCCTTAGGAAACTATTATCATTGTGTCTTTTCCTCCAAGTAGAAAATCGTCATCTCTAGACTCCATTACCCTATAAAGACACTAGTTCACTCAGTATAGTGATTGATTGATCAAACAAACTCTTAAACTATCTTCCTTGAAACATTTACTAACCTTAAACTATATTAATCCACTAACTAACTTCTTGTTGTTGCAAAAGATTGCTACAACCATCTTACTGTTGGATCATGTTGTCATTGATGCCAATGGTTTGATTGATTGATGTCAAGTGATTGATTGATGTCAAAGGATTGATTGATTGATGATTTATGTAATATAATG